>QRFJ01004388.1:0-123362 GCA_006176705.1 Cocos nucifera | reverse complement strand
TTAGATATATGTGCCCTAGAAGCCAGAATTGGCTGACACTTGTAATACACTTCTAGGGGCAAAATTATAATTTTGACTATAATTAATAAATGGGTTATTTTCTATCACATATGTGTATTTAGTGTCTGTGATACATCCTTTGAGTTAATGGTAATGATAATTCATATTTTCAAGAGTTGAAAATTTAAGACATGAATAATCATTATTAACTCATAAATAGCTCCCGACCATAGGATCATCATGAGGATGGTGATTGATCCGGAAGGTTGGTGTACGAATCGCTTCTCTTTAGTAGATGAGTCTTGAGTCTACGGTGTGGAGACACCGGAGCGAGAGTACAGGTACTCGTTAGAGAACGAGGGCACTGAGCGTGACCACCTCGAGTAGTCATTAGGGAGTCTACCTTCTCGTCAATGACTGACTCGATGCTGCAGTAGTGTGTCTGGTTCTTTGACCTGAGATGCATCGGCAGTTCACCTTGAGGGTGTTATAGTTTGACTACACCATTACTTACTCGGTCTCCTAGCCATATGGAACCCTGAGGTGTATGTTGGCTATAGCATGTTCATTGTAGGAACTGGATTGCATCAAGATGGGAATCTATCTACCTCGGTGGTAGAGGAGCAGCCCTATGATGATCATGAGAATCAAGTCCAGAAATCCATGGCCATGGTAGAGTGAAATAATAGAAAGAGTTTCTATTTAGATTTTCACATTGGACTCGAATCGAATGATTACATCATATGACAGAGACTAGGGTTTGACGAGTTCACCTTAACCCTAATCTGATCGGGGCTCAAGATAGAAGAACTTAATCACACAGGTAGCTGCACCAAGAGGTTCGCATTCAGCTCTGATGGGTTGCCACCATATACTGCTAGGTGTCACTGGTGGATTTTGGGAGCAATTAGAATGATTTAGATGATCGATCATTCTAGCTGTTCGAATCAGAAGAGTTCTGATCCATCGAAAGGAGTTTCGATGATGTCTATGATAGAGATCATGACATATCCCATTACCATACAGAACTGAACCTAACTGGGTCACACAAACAAGGGTTTGAATCTGGTGATCATCAATTGAACTGATCTAGTTCAATTGATCTGAATGAGATTCAATTAGGTTCAAGGAAATCGTGCTAGCACTCGATTGAACCTAACGTTCTTCTTTTACTATCATAAATAAGTTGTCCTGACTGAGCCAAAGGAGTTTGTGCTCAATCAGAGGCCTTCATATGTCTGACTGGAGGTTGTCCAAGTCAGAAATAGGTTGTCTTATTTGTAAGACATTACCTGCCATTTTTGGTCACCTGCCATTTCTTGTTCTTTGACTTTGGTCAAAAGTCTACCTTTGACTGGTCAAACGTTGACCATTGACCTTTGACTTTTGACCACATGTCATGCACCTATTGGAGAGCTGGTGGGGGCCTGTCCCCCTGCCAGAACCTGGCAAGGAGAAGGGCGCACGCCAAGGGTGGCGTGAGCCCAAGTAGGAGGCGCCTAGGAGTCCTTGTTGGACAAGGACTCCACCTCCCTTTTGGATTCCAATTAGAGTTCTACTAAGAATCCAGTTTGACTGGTCTTAGGCGCCCTCTAAGGAGGAATCCAGGGGTCTCTATTCCAACCAATCAGATTTAGATCTGATTTCACAAAGGGTTGTGATTGGTTGAGAGGAAGAGGAGTTGGATCACAAGAGGTCTATAAATAAGACCCTGCGCCCAACCCTAATTAAAGTGAAAAGTGAATTCAATAGAGATTTCCCACGCCCCAAGGCTGCCTCTCCCCTCCTTCTCCATGCCATAGTCTCTTCTCCCCTTGCTCTCCACGTCCAAAAGTGTTTTGGACTTAGGTTGGTGCGATTCAGATCAAGGAAAGGCGATCAAAAGCAAGAAGGCTGCGCTGCTGCAAAAGGACGACTGCAGATCTTCAAAAGAGTTTTGAAGATCCTCCAGATCAGATCCAGATCTGATTTTTGGAGGTGATAGAGAAGAAGAGGATCTCCAGATCCAACCCGAGTGGATACCGGTAGAGGCCAGGCGCTTGCGTGGCTAAGATCCAGAACCTTCCGCTGCAATCAGGATCATCTACAGGGTAATAGGATTACCCAAATCAGGTAAATTAAATTTGATTTAATTTATCTTATTTTATTTTATTTATTAAAATAATAAGAATCAGATCTGAAAACATATCAAGATCTGATTGAGATCAAGAGAAAAATTTTTGAAATATATCTCTTGATCTAATCAGATCTGGAACGAACCTGGACCGGGAAATCAGGATTTCCCTTCAACTGGTATCAGAGCCATGGTTCTAAAATTGTTTAGATCTGATTTTAATTTATTTTTAATTAGAAAATAAAGTGATTTCAGATGTCACATGAGATGTGATCAGATCTGAAATCAGAAAAAATTAAAATTAAATGATTTGGATCTAAGAACATGAAGATATGCATGACTAGTTCTAGAATAGAATAGTTCTATAGAATAGTTTTGCATGTCTTTGATTTAATCTGATTAAATCATATTTTAGATCTTCTTATTTACTATTTTTTGATATTATAAGTGTTATAATAACATCTGATAAACAGCAAATAAAAATTATTTAATTTTAAATATCATATGAGATATGATTGATGCATGTCTAGACTAGTTGTAGAATAGTTCTACATAATTGTCTAGATTAGAATTTATTTTGATTAGATCAATTTAAATCTAATTTTTTAGATTATTATGAGATAATTTAGATCTGAAAACATGCATGATTTGATACATGAGATGTATGCAAAATATGCCATGATTAGATCTAAATTTGTATATGAGATATATGATATAGATCTGATAACTGTTTTGTAGTATTGAATGTTCCTGATTAAGGCGTTCCTCTTGGCCGTCCGGTCATAAGAACGAAGAAGGGTTTAAAGGCCCTCTCTTCCCATTCGATGGGGTGTTCTTATGACGTGTAGGGGTGCTGCGTGTTCGTCCTTAATCAGAAACCCAAAACTTACTTTCTGCAAAACCCTAGATCCTGAAACCCTAGGATTTATTGTGCATATTTTGTTTATGAACCCTAACTTAATTAAGAATTAAGTTTATGGAATATTAATTAGGTCTAAAATTGAGAATTTCAGATCTAAGACATATTCATAATACTGGGTTCGGGCTTGGGTAGCTCAATTAGGTCTAAGCGGTTGATCAAACCGAATCAAGAGTTGGTTAGATGGGATCAACAATGCTTAAATTGACCAGCCTAATAGGATTAAGTCTGGGTCAAGATCGAGTCACGATCAAGCAAGACCTAATTAGGCTCAGAGGTTAGAGTCTGGATTGTAGGCTAACCCAATTGGTTCTGACTCAACAATTTGGTGTCTAAGGTAAGTTTGGCACAGACGACCGACTGGTTTTTAATTGGAAGCTACTCGACCTGAATGCGTTCTTGTGCGAGTTAATGGCATATTCCTTCCACCGGTCTCACTTACCTGGCCATATCTGTTGACACAGTTCTGATCTGAGGTGGTCAATAATCCGAGCTGAACCCATGCCACTAGGTTAGTCATAATTGTTATGACTAAGCCAAGTCTAGTTTAATGAGACCTGAATCAATTCTCCCTAAGAAAAGATTAAGTCTGAGGTCTTCCACCATTGTAGACGTGCGGGCCCTTCCCGGGGTTGATTGTTCTCGGCTGGATACAGTGGCTCAGTTGCACCGGGAAGACGCAACCATGTCTATTAGGCATTGGATGCTATGGGCTGGAGGATGAGTTGGGCTCAATATTTCGGATACGGTGAGAGACCCAATTAGGAACCCAGTCTATGCAAATGGTGGGTCTGACTTAACTAAGGAGTGGATCAATATTTCCGGATACGGTGAGATTCATGAATTAGAGACCAAGTTTGGGTGCACCATGATTAGAGAATCATTGAACAAGAGTTGTTCACTCATTGGCTAACCCATCACCAATAACTGTTAGGTGAGGTGATGAGTCAGTTGGTGAGACCGCACCACCCACTAGAAATCATCAATCGCGGAGATTTTCGCATCTCTACAGAGGGAGTGTAGGGATCCGAGAAAATAGTGGGAGCTAATTTGTTTAAAAATAAAATTCCTAAACAAAATTGGTCAAGTCAAAATTACAATATCTAACTAGAATCTTTGACTCTCTACAGGAAAATGTCTGCGTCCAACCCACTGGCACGTATCCTAGGACACACATAGACTGACTGGACCCAATTATAAAGATTGGCTCAGGAACTACAAAATTGTTTTGGGTTCAGAGAAGTTAACACATGTTTTGGACCAGGACCCTCCCACCTTACCAGCTCGTCCATCCACTTGAACAGAGAGCGTCTCTGGAAAAATGGATTGACGAAGATAATAAGGCCAGATACTTACATGTTGGGCTCGATGTCTGATGAGCTCCAGCGCCAACATGAAGATATCGGGACTGCTCGCCAAATGTTGGCTCACCTGCAGGAGATGTTTGGTGGTGAACAGAGTCGCGCAGCCAAATATCAAGTCACAAAATGACTTTTTAAGGCTAAGATGCGTGATGGGCAGTCAGTCCAAGATCACTGTCTGACAATGATCAAGGACATGGAAGAGCTTGAGAAGCTCGGTGTGAAGTTGGACTTGGACTTGCAGAACGATATTATTCTGCAATCCTTGACTGATGCATATGGGCAATTCATCATGAATTACCACATGCATAAACTTCAAAATTCCTTGGCCGAGTTGAATGAATATGCTGGTTACCGCTGAGCTTTCTATGAAAGGTTCTAAAGGCTCAGTTCTTGCTATGGAACGGACTTCTTCCAAAAGAAAGTCTTATGGAAAGAAAAAGAAGTCTGTGAAAAAGCAAAAGGTGGAAGGATCAAAGAAGAAGAAGGCAGAACCGAAGAAGAAAGGTCGATGGCAAAGGAAAGTGTTTCCATTGCAACAGCGACGGCCATTGGAAGCGGAACTGCCCTACTTACCTGGCCACCCTGAAGAACAAGAAGGAAGGTCCTTCTGGAGGTATGCTCGTTATTGAGTCTAACCTTACGGTTTCTTCTGCATCCAGTTGGGTGCTTGACTCTGGTTCTAGTGCTCATCTGTGCACTTCTATGCAGGGTCTTGAGGATAGCAGGAGGCTGAGGGATGGAGACATGATCCTACGCATCGGTAATGGAGCAAGAGTTGCTGCAGTAGCCGTGGGAACATACCCTCTTCGATTACCATCTGGTTTAGACTTAGTTTTAAAAGACTGTTATTATGTGCCTGCAGCTAGCAGGAATTTGATTTCTGTTTCATGCTTAGCACAAGAAGGTTATGTGATCACCTTCTTTAAGGACCATTGTAACATTCTTTATGAAAGAAATAAAATTGCAAATGGTTTCCTTATTAATGGTCTTTATCAGTTACATATTGATGTACCTATTTTAACTATCGAGCAAAACGTGAATGCCAAACGACCTAGGGATAGTCCAAACGACAGATATCTATGGCACCTGAGATTAGGTCATATAGCAGAAGATAGGATTAACAAATTGGAGAAAAATGGGCTATTGAGTCCATTGACTTTTGAGTCATATCCAACTTGTGAATCTTGTCTTCAAGGCAAAATGACTAAACTCCCTTTTGTTGGACATGGGGAGAGGGCCACAGATCTCCTTGCCCTAGTACATACTGATGTGTGCGGCCCATTTGATGTGCCGGCTAGAGGCAATTTTGTCTACTTCATTACCTTTACCGATGATCTGTCTAGGTATGGGTATGTGTATCTTATGAGACACAAGTCTGAAGCTTTTGAAAAGTTCAAAGAATTCAGACATGAAGTAGAAAAACAAACTGGAAAAACCCATTAAGGTTCTTCGATCAGATCGAGGAGGTGAATACCTTAGCCGGGAATTCCTAGACTATCTTAAGGAAAATGGCATAGTCTCTCAATGGACTCCACCAGGAACACCTCAACTCAACGGGGTTTCAGAACGGAGAAATCGGACTCTATTGGATATGGTTCGATCCATGATGAGCTTCACAGACCTCCCTGATTTTCTTTGGGGACATTCATTATTAACTTCAATCTATTTACTGAATAGGGTTCCCTCTAAAACCGTTCCTACCACACCGTATGAGATATGGCACGGTAAGAAACCAAGTCTGAGTCATCTCAGAATTTGGGGTTGTCCGGCTCATGTCAAAAGACAACAAGCGGACAAGTTAGAGTTTAGGTCCTTTAGAGCTCGATTCATAGGATATCCTAAAGAGTCATTAGGATACTATTTCTACATTCCAGAAGACCACAATGTGATTGTGAGTCGACATGCCATATTTCTTGAAAAATAGTTTATTCAAGATAGTGGCATTGGAAAGCAGATTAAGCTTGATGAGAAAGTCTCACAAGCAGAAACGAGCTAAGGACCAAGTGGAACCAAATCAGGTTGAGCCAATAAGAACACTACCTCCTCCACCTCGTAGATCGGAAAGAGTTTTCCCATCCCCCTGAAAGATACTTAGGTATTATTTCAGAGGATGTAGAGGAAATGTTCCTCATAGGTAATGGTGCTCATGGTGATGATCCCAAAACCTACAACGAGGCGATATCAGATATCGACTCCGAGAAATGGCTTGAGGCAATGAAGTCAGAGAATTGACTCGATGCACTCAAACCAAGTCTGGACCTTGGTAGATCCACCAGAAGGTATAGTACCTATTGGGTGTAAATGGATCTTCAAGAGAAAGATTGGTGCAGATGGGAATGTGGAGACATTCAAGGCTAGACTGGTGGCAAAAGGTTATAGTCAACGCGAAGGCATTGACTATCAGGATACCTTTTCCCCAGTAGCTATGCTAAAATCCATCCGCACATTGCTTGCTGTTGCAGCCTATTTCGATTATGAAATATGGCAAATGGACGTGAAAACGGCATTCCTAAATGGATATCTTGAGGAAGATATCTATATGGAACAGCCGCTAGGTTTCACATCCAGTGATACTGATCACAAGGTTTGCAAGCTGCAAAGGTCCATATATGGACTTAAGCAAGCATCTCGGAGCTGGAACACTCGTTTCAATGATGTGATCAAAAAGTTTGGTTTCATCAAAAATGAAGAGGAACCATGTGTTTTTTCAAAAAGGGTCAGTGGGAGCGCTGTTGTCTTCCTCGTATTGTACGTGGATGACATCCTCCTTATTGGGAATGATATTCCCATGTTGACATCAGTCAAGATGTGGTTGTCCAAGGAATTCTCCATGAAAGACCTAGGTGAAGCATCCTTTATTCTAGGAATTAAGGTCTATAGGGATAGACCGAATAGGATGCTAGGACTTTCACAGAAGATGTACATAGAGGAAGTACTAAAGAGGTTTAGTATGGAAAACTCTAAGAGGGGATTAATACCCTTCAGACATGGTATTCATCTTTCCAAGAAGATGTGCCCCAGCACACCTGAGGAAATAGAACGCATGAGCAAGATCCCTTATGCTTCTGCAATAGGGAGCCTCATGTATGCCATGCTATGTACACGACCTGATATAGCCCATGCTGTGAGTGTCACAAGCAGATATCAGTCAAATCCAGGTGAAGAACACTGGACTTCTGTGAAATGTATCCTTAAGTACTTGAGAAGAACTAAGGATATGATGTTGGTCTTTGGTAATGGAGAACTCCAAGTTCCAGGGATACACAGACTCGGACTTCATGTCCGATATAGATGATCGAAAGTCGACATCTGGCAGACTGTTTGTGCTGGAAGAGTTTCCAAGCAAAATTAGTGATACCATCTCATCCGCGATTACCTTGAGAAAGGTTACGTTGAGGTCAAGAGAGTCAACTCCACAGATAATGTGGCAGACCCACTTACAAAGCCGTTGGGCCAGCAGAAGATCGAAGCCCACCTTGAGAAGATGGGACTTAGACTTGTAGCCAATTGGCTTTAGGACAAGTGGGAGATTGTTAGATATATGTGCCCTAGAAGCCAGAATTGGCTGACACTTGTAATACACTTCTAGGGGCAAAATTATAATTTTGACTATAATTAATAAAATGGGTTATTTTCTATCACATATGTGTATTTAGTGTCTGTGATACATCCTTTGAGTTAATGGTAATGATAATTCATATTTTCAAGAGTTGAAAATTTAAGACATGAATAATCATTATTAACTCATAAACAGCTCCCGACCATAGGATCATCACGAGGATGGTGATTGATCCGGAAGGTTGGTGTACGAATCGCTTCTCTTTAGTAGATGAGTCTTGAGTCTACGGTGTGGAGACACCGGAGCGAGAGTACAGGTACTCGTTAGAGAACGAGGGCACTGAGCGTGACCACCTCGAGTAGTCATTAGGGAAGTCTACCTTCTCGTCAATGACTGACTCGATGCTGCAGTAGTGTGTCTGGTTCTTTGACCTGAGATGCATCGGCAGTTCACCTTGAGGGTGTTATAGTTTGACTACACCATTACTCGGTCTCCTAGCCATATGGAACCCTGAGGTGTATGTTGGCTATAGCATGTTCATTGTAGGAACTGGATTGCATCAAGATGGAATCTATCTACCTCGGTGGTAGAGGAGCAGCCCTATGATGATCATGAGAATCAAGTCCAGAAATCCATGGCCATGGTAGAGTGAAATAATAGAAAGAGTTTCTATTTAGATTTTCACATTGGACTCGAATCGAATGATTACATCATATGACAGAGACTAGGGTTTGACGAGTTCACCTTAACCCTAATCTGATCGGGGCTCAAGATAGAAGAACTTAATCACACAGGTAGCTGCACCAAGAGGTTCGCATTCAGCTCTGATGGGTTGCCACCATATACTGCTAGGTGTCACTGGTGGATTTTGGGAGCAATTAGAATGATTTAGATGATCGATCATTCTAGCTGTTCGAATCAGAAGAGTTCTGATCCATCGAAAGGAGTTTCGATGATGTCTATGATAGAGATCATGACATATCCCATTACCATACAGAACTGAACCTAACTGGGTCACACAAACAAGGGTTTGAATCTGGTGATCATCAATTGAACTGATCTAGTTCAATTGATCTGAATGAGATTCAATTAGGTTCAAGGAAATCGTGCTAGCACTCGATTGAACCTAACGTTCTTCTTTTACTATCATAAATAAGTTGTCCTGACTGAGCCAAAGGAGTTTGTGCTCAATCAGAGGCCTTCATATGTCTGACTGGAGGTTGTCCAAGTCAGAATAGGTTGTCTTATTTGTAAGACATTACCTGCCATTTTTGGTCACCTGCCATTTCTTGTTCTTTGACTTTGGTCAAAAGTCTACCTTTGACTGGTCAAACGTTGACCATTGACCCTTTGACTTTTGACCACATGTCATGCACCTATTGGAGAGCTGGTGGGGGCCTGTCCCCCTGCCAGAACCTGGCAAGGAGAAGGGCGCACGCCAAGGGTGGCGTGAGCCCAAGTAGGAGGCGCCTAGGAGTCCTTGTTGGACAAGGACTCCACCTCCCTTTTGGATTCCAATTAGAGTTCTACTAAGAATCCAGTTTGACTGGTCTTAGGCACCCTCTAAGGAGGAATCCAGGGGTCTCTATTCCAACCAATCAGATTTAGATCTGATTTCACAAAGGGTTGTGATTGGTTGAGAGGAAGAGGAGTTGGATCACAAGAGGTCTATAAATAAGACCCTGCGCCCAACCCTAATTAAAAGTGAAAGTTGAATTCAATAGAGATTTCCCACGCCCCAAGGCTGCCTCTCCCCTCCTTCTCCATGCCATAGTCTCTTCTCCCCTTGCTCTCCACGTCCAAAAGTGTTTTGGACTTAGGTTTGGTGCGATTCAGATCAAGGAAAGGCGATCAAAAGCAAGAAGGCTGCGCTGCTGCAAAAGGACGACTGCAGATCTTCAAAAGAGTTTTGAAGATCCTCCAGATCAGATCCAGATCTGATTTTTGGAGGTGTGATAGAGAAGAAGAGGATCTCCAGATCCAACCCGAGTGGATACCGGTAGAGGCCAGGCGCTTGCGTGGCTAAGATCCAGAACCTTCCGCTGCAATCAGGATCATCTACAGGGTAATAGGATTACCCAAATCAGGTAAATTAAATTTGATTTAATTTATCTTATTTTATTTTATTTATTAAAATAATAAGAATCAGATCTGAAACATATCAAGATCTGATTGAGATCAAGAGAAAAATTTTTGAAATATATCTCTTGATCTAATCAGATCTGGACGAACCTGGACCGGGAAATCAGGATTTCCCTTCATCGCCCGGGCAGAGGGGTTATAAAGATTGGCTCTAAAACTTCAAAATCATTTTGGATTCCGAAAATTTAACTCATGTATTGGATTAGGATCCCCCCACCTTACTAGCCCATCCGTCTACTGAACAAAGAGCATCTCTTGATAAATAGATGGATGAAGATAACAAGGTCAGATACTATATGTTGAGTTCGATGTCTGATGAACTTTAGTGCCAATATAAGGATACCAAGACTGTCCGCCAAATGTTGACTCATCTGCAAGAGTTGTTTGATGAACAATGTCACGTAGCCAAATATTAGGTCACTAAACAACTATTTAAAACTAAAATGCATGATGGGCAGTCAGTCTAGGATCATTATTTGATGATGATCAAGGACTTAGAAGAGCTTGAGAAGCTCAGAGTGAAGTTAGATCAGGATCTGTAGAATGATATAATTCTGCAATCCTTGACTGATGTATATGGGCAGTTCATCATGAACTATCATATGCATAAACTTCAGAATACTCTGGCCAAGCTTATGAATATGCTGGTTACTGCTGAGCTTTTTATGAAAGGTTCTAAAGGCTCAGCACTTTCTTGGGATTGGACTTCTTCCAAGAAAAAATCTTTTGGAAAGAAGAAGTCTATGAAAATGCAAAAGGTGGAAGGTGGAAAGAAAAAGAAGACAGAGCTGAAGAAGAAGGTCGCTGACAAAGAAAAGTATTTCCATTGTAATATTGATAGCCACTAGAAGCGGAACTGCCCCACATACCTGGCCACCCTAAAGAATAAAAAGGAGACAGATCCTTCTAGAGGTATGCTCATTATTGAATCTAATTTTATGATTTCTTTTGCATCCAATTAGGTGCTTGACTCTGATTCTAGTGCTCATTTGTGCACTTCCATGCAGGATCTTGAGAATAGCAGGAGGCTGAGGGATGGTGAGATGATCCTACATGTCGAAAATAGAGCAAGGGTTGCTGCTGTGGCCATGGGAACCTATCCTCTTCGACTATCATCTGGCTTAGATTTAGTACTTAGGGATTGTTATTATGTGCCTGCCGCAAGCAGAAATTTGATTTATATTTCATGTTTAGCACAAGAAGGTTATGTAATTAGTTTTCTTAAGGATCATTGTAATATTCTTCATGAAAAAAATAAAATTACAAGTGGTTTTCTCATTAACGGTCTTTACCAATTATATATTGATGTATTTATCTTTAATATCAAGCAAAATGTGAATGCTATAAAATGACCCAGGGATAGTCCAAATGATAGGTATCTATGGCACCTAAGGCTAAGACATATAGTAGAAGATAGGGTTAACAAATTAGAGAAAATCAGGCTATTGAGTCCATTGACTTTCGAGCCATATCCAATTTATGAATCATGTCTTCATGACAAAATGACTAAGCTCCCTTTTGTACGACATGGAGAAAGGGCCATGAATCTACTTGCCCTAGTACATACTAATGTGTGCAGCCCATTTGATGTGTCGGCTAGAGGCAATTTTGATCTACTTCATAATCCTTTATCGATGACTTATCTTGGTATGGGTATGTGTATCTTATGAGACACAAGTCTGAAGCCTTTGAAAAGTTCAAGAAATTCAGACATGAAGTAGAAAAGCAAACTAGAAAACCCATTAAGGTTCTTCGATCAGATCGAGGAGGTGAATACCTTAGTTGAAAATTCTTGGACTATCTCAAGCAAAATGGCATAGTCTCTCAATGGACTCCACCTGGAACACCTCAACTCAACGGAGTTTCAGAATGGAGGAAATCAAATCCTATTAGATATGGTCTGATCCATGATGAGCTTCACAGACCTTCCTGATTTTTTTGGGGAATATCAGTCTGTTAACTTCTAATATATTTACTGAATAGGGTTTCCCTCTAAAACCGTTCCTACCACACCGTATGAGATATGGCATGGTAAGAAACCAAGTCTGAGTCATCTCAGAATTTGGGGTTGTCCGGCTCATGTCAAAAGACAACAAGCGGACAAGTTAGACTTTAGGTCCTTTAGAGCTCGATTCATAGGATATCCTAAAGAGTCATTAGGAAATATTATTTCTACATTCCAGAAGATCCATAATGTGATTGTGAGTCGACATGCCATCTTTCTTGAAAAATAGTTTATTCAAGATAGCGGCATTGGAAAGTAGATCAAGCTTGATGAGAAAGTCTCACAAGAGCAACGAGCTAAGGACCCCATGGAACCAAATCAGGTTGAGCCAATACAAACACTACCTCCTCCACCTCGTAGATCGGAAAGAGTTTTCCATCCCCTTGAGAAGATACTTAGGTACTTATTTCAGAGAAAGTAGAGAAAATATTTCCTCGTAGGTAATGGGGTTCATGGTGATCCCAAAACCTATGAATGAGGCGATATCAGATATCGACTTCCGAGAAATGGTTAGAGGCAATGAAGTCAGAAATTGACTCGATGCACTCAAACCAAGTCTGGACCTTGGTAGATCCACCAGAAGGTATAGTACCTATTGGGTGTAAATGGATCTTCAAGAGAAAGATTGGTGCAGATGGAAATGTGGAGACATTCAAGGCTAGATTAGTGGCAAAAGGTTATAGTCAGCATGAAGGCATTGACTATCAGGATACCTTTTCGTCAGTAGCTATGCTAAAATCCATCCGCACATTGCTTGCTGTTGCAGCCTATTTCGATTATGAAATATGGCAAATGGATGTGAAAACAGGCATTCTTAAATGGATATCTTGAGGAAGATATCTATATGGAACAGCCGCTAGGTTTCACATCCAGTGATACTGATCACAAAGGTATTGCAAGCTGCAAAGGTCCATATATGGACTTAAGCAAGCATCTCGGAGCTGGAATACTCATTTTAATGATGTGATCAAATTATTTGGTTTCATCAAAAATGAAGAGGAACCATGTGTTTTCAAAAGGATCAGTGGGAGCGCTGTTGTCTTCCTCGTATTGTACGTGGATGACATCCTCCTTATTGGAAATGATATTTCCCATGTTGACATAGTTAAAATATGGTTGTCTAAAGAATTCTCCATGAAAGACCTAGGAGAAGCATCCTTTATTCTAGGAATTAAAGGTCTATAGAGATAGACCGAATAGGATGCTAGGACTTTCACAGAAGATGTACATAGAGGAAGTACTAAAGAGGTTTAGTATGGAAAACTCTAAGAGGGATTAATATCCCTTCAGACATGGTATTCATCTCTTCCAAGAAGATGTGCCCAACACACCTGAGGAAATAGAACGCATGAGCAAGATCCCTTATGCTTCTGCAATAGGGAGCCTCATGTATGCCATGCTATGTACACGACCTGATATAGCCCATGCTGTGAGTGTCACAAGCAGATATCAGTCAAATCCAGGTGAAGAACACTGGACTTCTGTGAAATGTATCCTTAAGTACTTAAGAAGAACTAAGGATATGATGTTGGTCTTTGGTAATGGAGAACTCCAAGTCCAGGGATATACAGACTCGGATTTCATGTCCGATATAGATGATCGAAAGTCGACATCTGGAGTCTGTTTGTGTGCAATGGTGGTGCTGTCAGCTGGAAGAGTTTCCAAGCAAACTAGTGATAGCAGATTCCACCATGGAAGCAGAATATATCGCTGCATCAGAAGGCTGCGAAGGAAGCATTCTGGTACAAGAAGTTTGCTGCATAGAAATTAGGAGTAATGCCATCAGATGCCATTCCTCTATACTGCGACAACAATGGCGCCATAGCCCTTGCTAAGGAGCCGAGGTCTCACCAAAAATCCAAGCACATTGAGCGGCGATATCCACCTCATCCGCGATTACCTCGAGAAAGGTTATGTCGAGGTCAAGAGAGTCGAACTCCGCAGACAATGTGGCAGACCCACTTACAAAGCCGTTGGGCCAGCAGAAGATCGAAGCCCACCTTGAGAAGATGGGACTTAGACTTGTAGCCAATTGGCTTTAGGACAAGTGGAAGATTGTTAGATATATGTGCCCTAGAAGCCAGAATTGGCTGACACTTGTAATACACTTCTAAGGGGCAAAATTATAATTTTGACTATAAATCAATAAAATGGGTTATTTTCTATCACATATGTGTATTTAGTGTCTGTGATACATCCTTTGAGTTAATGGTAATGATAATTCATATTTTCAAGAGTTGAAAATTTAAGACATGAATAATCATTATTAACTCATAAAATGCTCCCGACCATAGGATCATCACGAGGATGGTGATTGATCCGAAAGGTTGGTGTACAATCGCTTCTCTTTAGTAGATGAGTCTTGAGTCTACGGTGTGGAGACACCGGAGCGAGAGTACAGGTACTCGTTAGAGAACGAGGGCACTGAGCGTGACCACCTCGAGTAGTCATTAGGAAGTCTACCTTCTCGTCAATGACTGACTCGATGCTGCATAGTAGTGTGTCTGGTTCTTTGACCTGAGGTGCATCGGCAGTTCACCTTGAGGGTGTTATAGTTTGACTACACCATTACTCGGTCTCCTAGCCATATGGAACCCTGAGGTGTATGTTGGCTATAGCATGTTCATTGTAGGAACTGGATTGCATCAAGATGGAATCTATCTACCTCGGTGGTAGAGGAGCAGCCCTATGATGATCATGAGAATCAAGTCCAGAAGCCCATGGCCATGGCAGAGTGAAATAATAGAAAGAGTTTCTATTTAGATTTTCACATTGGACTCGAATCGAATGATTACATCATATGACAGAAACTAGGGTTTGACGAGTTCACCTTAACCCTAATCTGATCGGGGCTCAAGATAGAAGAACTTAATCACACAGGTAGCTGCACCAAGAGGTTCGCATTTTCAGCTCTGATGGGTTGCCACCATATACTGCTAGGTGTCACTGGTGGATTTTGGGAGCAATTAGAATGATTTAGATGATCGATCATTCTAGCTGTCTGAATCAGAAGAGTTCTGATCCATCGAAAGGAGTTTCGATGATGTCGATGATAGAGATCATGACATATCCCATTACCATACAGAACTGAACCTAACTGGGTCACACAAACAAGGGTTTGAATCTGGTGATCATCAATTGAACTGATCTAGTTCAATTGATCTGAATGAGATTCAATTAGGTTCAAGAAAATCGTGCTAGCACTCGATTGAACCTAACGTTCTTCTTTTGCACTATCATAAATAAGTTGTCCTGACTGAGCCAAAGGAGTTTGTGCTCAATCAGAGGCCTTCATATGTCTGACTGGAGGTTGTCCAAGTCAGAAAAGGTTGTCTTATTTTGAGATAAATTTGAGACAACACCTATCATTTTCCATCACCTGCTAAATCTTGTCCTTTGACTTTGGTCAAACATTGACTTTTGATACTTAGACATTTGCCCATGTGTCATGCACCCATAGAAGAGAACATGGGACTTTGTCCCCCTGCAAAAAAGTAGAAAGAGAGGGGGTGCACGCCTAGGGAGGCATGCGCCCCATGAGGATCATGCCTAGAGTCCCAAATAGATGGGACTCCAGGTTGCTTCATGGTTTCAACTTGGGTGGCGCCAAAGAGTCTTCTTTGATCAGTCTTTGGTGCCACCTAAGGATTACCCATAACAAGGTATAATTAAATTAGATTTAATTTATTTTATTTTATTAGATTAATAAAATCAAATCTAATTTATATCTAAGAGAAATTTTTTTTGAAATATCCCTCTTGATCCAATCAAATTTGAGCGAACCTGATTCGAGAAATAGGGTTTTCCCTTCACCAAGATGGTGATCCAATCGAACTCAATAAGAATGATAAGGACCCGATCATTTATATGGATGCGATGCAGAGATCCAACTCTAAAAAATGGCTAGAAGCCATGAGATCCAAAGTGGATTCCATGAAGGTTAATGATGTATGGACATTAGTTGACTCACCTGAAGGTGTTAAACCCATTTGGTGTAAATGGATCTTCAAAAGGAAGAGGGGTGCAGATAGAAAGATGGAGACTTATAAAGTCCATCTGGTTGCCAAGGGATATCATCAATGTTATGGTATTGACTATGATGAGATGTTCTCTTCTGTGGCAATGCTCAAGTCCATTCAGATCATGCTTGCCATTGCTGCCCATCTGGACTATGAGATTTGGCAGATGGATGTGAAAACAGCTTTCCTAAATGAAGAGCTGATTGAAGAGGTGTATATGATACAACCTTAAGAATTCACATCCATAGATGAGTCCAAGGTGTGCAAGCTTCAAAGATCCATTTATGGATTGAAGCAGGCATCTCGGAGTTGGAACATACATTTTGATAAAGTGATCAAAACATATGGCTTCATTAAGAATGGAGAAGAATCCTGCATTTACAAATGGATAAATGGTCCGACAGTGATATTTCTTATCTTGTACATGGATGATATTCTCTTAATTGAGAATGACATCCCTGCACTATAAGGAATAAAAGTCTGGTTGTCATCATAGTTCTCTATGAAGGACTTTGGTGAAGCATCCTATATCCTAGGGATGAAGATCTATAAGGATAGATCTAAAAGGATGCTTGGTAGATCCTAATCCACGTACATAGAAACTGAGATAAAGAGGTTCAACATGGAGAATTTTAAAAAGGGCTATCTTTTGATAGACCAAGAAATTTCTCTCTCTAAGAAGGATTGTCCGACAACTCCTGAAGAGAGAGAGCATATAAGTAGAATTTCATATGTTTTGGTAGTGGGGTCTATTATGTATGCAATGATATATACGAGACCAGACGTGGCAAACTCATTAGGAGTAATTAGTAGATACCAGTCTGATCCTAGAAAAAATTATTGAAAGATGGTTAAAACCATCCTTAAGTATTTGAAAAATACTAAGGATCAATGGTTGGTTTATGGTAAGTCAGATCTGAAGCTTGTGGGGTTAACAGACTCCAACTTTCAGTCTAATCATGATGATAGTAAAAGTGTGTCGGGATATATCTTTACTCTAAATGGTGGAGCCATCTGTTGAAAAAGTTTCAAGTAGCATATAGTGGCTGACTCTATTTGTGAAGTAGAGTACATCGCAGCATCAGAGGCAACAAAGGAAGCTATGTGGCTAAGGAAGTTCATCCCAAAGCTCAGAGTAGCACCCTCCATTAATGGTCCAGTCCTGCTCAACTATGACAGCACTGGTGCTATAGCTCAAGCAAAGAAACCGAAGGCACACCAACGAACAAAGCACATTCTGTGCCGCTTCTATTTGATCCGTAAGATCATGGATCGTGATGACATCGACCTTCAGAAGATTGATGGAAAGAAGAACCTAGCCAACCCCTTCACTAAAGCCTTGGCAATCAAGGAGTTCGACTATCATAAGTCAAAGATGGGTATTAGATACTGTTCTGAGTGGCTTTAGGATAAGTGAAAGTTGTTGGAAATTGTGTCCCAAAGCCAATCGTCAGTCTATTGATGGTTGAGATATTGTAATTGATTTATTAATTAAAGAAAAATATTTTGACATCTTTCTTCATCATAAATTTACATCTTCTAATGAACTTCATTGCTATGATGAAATTCTTAGGACTATTTAGTTTTGATAAAGAGAGGATTTATCGATTAGTCTTTAAATTTATTCACGACCAAATGATCGGCTGTTAATTAGAATGATAGCATCTATTGAGCATAGATCGCTATATGCCATATAGGTTGGTTGTCCTCTTAACCAAGGTGTGTAGAGACATTGGTATGGCATACAGGTAATATGTATGGGTACATCATCATTGAACGTGACCAACTCTAGAGCATTCTGCTATCGAGAATGTCTTTGATGGGATATAGGTATAAGTATCCCTTAGACCTGAGATCACCTCAGTGACTTGCAAGCAACTCATTATGCTTTGGTATCGACTAACTGAATTTTTAATTTAGTAATGGAATATTTTTGGGTATAGTCAAGTACTTGCAAAGTTGGAGTGTGATCAAGATGGAATTGACCACTCCAAGACTTGGAGAAGAATGTATCAATGTGTTTCAATATAGTAAAACCTTGGTCAGAATAATCCATCAGACGGATTTGATATTTTCAAATACAATGTGGACAATCTGATCAGAGTTGACAGTTGAACTCTAATATGTCCTATGAGCATTGTGGTCAAGAGGATGAATTATATGAAAACTATATCCGTATGGATTCTAAGGATGGTGTTCTACACCTTCGACCTATTCGATCGTCGGATATTATTGCTAGATGGTCACTTTGATTAGTATAAAAATTTTTTTTTATGCTACCGATTTAGGTTTAGACCTATGAGGTCATGCACATTAGAGCTTACAATTTGATCGGATGGTTGATCAATGATTAAGGATCGTTCTAAGATTAAACAATCAATACGATTGGTGTTTAACCTAATGCAAGTATTGTAGGAGGATCGATTAGCAATTGTATTGCTAATTAGCTTAATTTGATTAAGCCAATAGGCTAAGATTAAGTTTAATTAAATATGATTTAATTAGATTTAGTTTGGGCTTGATTTGATCAAGTTTAATTGATTTATTGGATAAGCCAAGTGCAAGGAAGAACTAGTCCTAATCTAACTAGGACTCGGATTAACCTAATTTTCTAATTTGATAAAAAAATAAATTAGAATTAAATATAATTTAATTTAATTTAATTAAGTTTTTAAATGAATTAGGTTCTTATTTAATTGGGTTGGTTAAATCTTAATTTTATTTGGTTAAAAGATCTTGTTTGACCAAGTCAAAATAGGAGTCCTAATGTGACTAGGACTCCCTATCTCCTTGCGCCACCTTGGTCCCAATGCCCCCCATACCTATTTTTTAGGTATTTTTCATGAAAAATCTCTTTCTTCCTGATTTTCATGCCCCCTCTCTCCCTCCAAGTCATATTTTGAAGTTAGGTGGAACACCAAGTCAAAGAAGGAATTGGTTTTGCTTAGGATTCTATGAGATAGAATCCTTGTTGACCAAAACATCTTCCCTTGAGTGCCACCCCCTCTTTTAATTAATTCTTCTCTTATTCTACAAAAATAATCTTCTTTTTTTTGCACCCTCCCTTACTGGTCCATGCCAAAAATTATGGAGGAGGCACCCAAGAGTTGGGCGCCCCAACAACTTCTCATGTTTGGATATTCCTAGTCTAGGAATTTGACCTAAATTGGACTCTTCTTTTTCCCTATTTATTGGATAAATTTTGTTATGATTTTCTCATAAAATATAGAGCATTGGGAGTGGTTTTGGGTGTGCAAAAATTATAGGAAGAGGGTCCTTGGGCATGGGGTCAAACTAGGTGTCTAGGTGAGAGAAAAGAGAAGAAGAAGAGGGTCTTCTTCTAGGGCTGTTTTATTTTCAATCTCTCCTTCTTTCTTTTGAGTTTTCTTTGAGAAAGTCTTAGATTAGAAAACTCTCATCTTTCTTCTCATATTTTAAAGAGTCTAAATTTTGAAGAAGGGAGCATCGGATCGACCATCGAAAAAGGATCAGCACAGTACTAGCATGCTATGTTGATTTTCTACATCGAACTTCAGATCAGAGATCGTAGGCTCATGTGGATAACTCCTAGAGATTGGATGTGTGCGGCTCGTGACTTCATCCTCAAGCCTAGATCAGCAAGTTAGAACATCTAAACTTACTCAGATAATAGATCTAATTTACAAACTTCATACCTGCATTTGATGTAGTATAGATCTAGGTTGATTTGATCAACCTTTTTCTTTCTTATTTGATTTTAATTTTTGATTTGATATCATATTTTAATCATGTAATAGATCTGAGATCCACATATTTACATAGTTATTTAAATAAATTTTAGATTTATTTAAGTCTTCTGCTGCAAGATCTTGAAAAGGTTTCAAGATCTACCTGTGAAACCTTAGATCTAGATCCTTCACAACTGCCACACACTACATTGTATGGGATTTTCAAAGACTGATGGTAGTTTGTTCAAAAGTGTTGAGGAGGAGGAGAGAGCTGAGGAGGAGGAACCATCTTCACCTCTTTGTGATCATAGAGGATCTTCTAACATTCAGTTCTTATCTGATCACGAGACTGGTCCCTTAGAGTCTGTGAGAAGGGATGCTCCTGTGACACCATCAAGGAGTAGAGACATAGCTGTTAGATTCTCTGATGACCAAATCAGGATGTTTACCAACAAGTTGGTTCGGTTGATTGTCGACCAGTTGATTCAGCTAATCATCGACATCTTATCTCAATGGATTGTAGGACTCTTGTCTCAGCAGATGGTCAGCCCCACTCAGGGAGAGAGTTCTCACTTCATCCCATCTTCTGATCAAACTATGACCCCACATGTCTCTACTATTTTTTAGATGCTTACAGCTCAGTCTGCATGGCTTGAAAAGCTTGAGGGATGTGTTCTGAGATTGATAGGTAGAGTTTTGGATCTGTATAGGTAGGTTTTGGATCTGGCTCATCCCCAGCTGAGAGAGGACATTACAGAGATATCAGATCTTACAGTAGAGGCAGCCAAACTCTATGGTGTTTTAAAGGGTGGTTTTGACTTCTTGAGGAGAGAGTTCAGAGACTCCAGTGACACCCTATCTACATAGATAGGCACCCTGATGCAGTCCATGTTGAGAGCACTGCGACACTTAGACTCTATTAGGATGGCTCTCCTTGCTCAACCCATTTCCTCTCAAGCTCCCAGACCATCTCATCTAGCTGCTTGAGCCTGCACCTCCACCCATGGTCGAGGTAGATGTGGTCGAGGACGTGCTCCTAGCTTTAACCCTGACACACCTCATCACATCTCTAACTCATCATCTGATTCAGATGCTTTTAGCCATGATCTCTACTAGATCTAGTTTAGTCATCTATGTATTAGGTTATGATCTAGTATCTCTTAGTTGTTTTTGTGTGTTGTTGATCAAGTCATGGTTGCTTGTTATTTTTGGATACTCATGACTTCTATTTTTTTGATGACTTATGTATTTAGGATCTAGCTTATGGCCTTGGTACTATTTTTATTGGCTGATTGGATCATGGATAGTTGTATTTTTTGGATATCCATGAATTTTGTATGTATTGATGGCCTATCACTCATGAATACTTTTGATATCTCTAGCATTTATATGTTTTGATGACTTAATGTTATGATTTATTGTGTGTGAAATGTTTATATGAATATGATGATGTCATTTGAATGATGTGAAATATAACTTTTGTGAATTGGCTAAAATTCTTATTATAGCATGCTGTAAATAGTGTTTTGTATTGAAATGCCCTATATGATTAGCATATGTCTTATTTTTCTCTATAAACTCTTGCTCCAACAGGTAAACATATGGAATAAATTAAGGGGGAGGCTTTTTCTTTTTGACTTTTAAAATTCCTTATGATCTTAATTGATGATGTCAAAAAGGGGGAGTAGAGAGATAAATGGGCTATAAGCAAAATTGAAGCAAATTGACAGCAAAAGCAAAATTGAAGCAAATTAACTACAAAATTGAAGCAAAATTGATAAAAAAAATAAGTAATTCAAATACTTTTGCAAATCATTTGAATGCCTGACTATAAGTAATCATCAAACTACTCTTGATATAATATTTATCAAATAATTGAATATAATATCCTAGTAAGTGATGTAGCATGTTTCTTCAAATTTTTAAAACCCTCAATCAATGCTTCTACATGCTTTATTTTTTTGCTTATGCTCAAATATTTTGTTATCATCAAAAAGGGAGAGATTGTTGCTTCAAGAATTGATTTTGATGATTACAAAGCATTTGAGGGAATTACTAATGAATTTGGCTTGAAAAAAATCTTTTTGTATTTCAGGGGCAAAATCATAATTTTATCAAATTTTGATTTGAAAGCCTCAAGAGCAAGTATAGAAGATTTCTAATTTTTTGGATGTAGTCCCATAATTTTTTGATGCATATTTTGGAAGAAAATCAACTTTGAAGGAAAAGGATCGACCTCTAGGTCATCCCCTGCTGAAATGGACTGTTTGTCATGCTATCTTTATGCCAAGGATCGACCCTAGGGTCGACCTCTACTGTTCCGAAGGCCAAAATATAGAACAGTCAATTTTCTGGATTCTATCTCAGATGTCCACCCCTGTGATAGAAAATTTCAGCAATAGCTAGTTTTCATCACATTTTGGTTGTATTTAATGTACTCTTTAAGGTCTCCAACGGCTATAAAACTTATCCAAAATTCTCTCTTCCATCCATTGAAGATATAAAAGGCTCTAAAAGGAGGGAAAATATGAGAGATTGAAGTATTCATTTCAGCCCTAAGCAAAAAGCCCTCTTAAAGCAAAGAAGCTTTCATTTCAAGCTCACCAACCCCTCAAAAGCTCATTAAAGTCTTCAACAACCTTGAGAAAAATCAGAAAAGCTTCCTCTTTATTGTATAAAGTATTCTTAATGCTTTCATTTGCTCATTTAAGGAGCTTGAGTTGTATTTATTGAAATTAACTCTCTTTCTCTATTCTTTGAGTTATTTTAAGTTTTGGAAAGGATTCTAAAACTTGGGAAGGTTGATCCTAACCTTGAATAGGATTGTATTGGGTTGACTTGTATTTAAAAAATAAGTATTCTAGCTTGAGATAGCTAGGATTGGAGGTTTTCAATAGTATATTCAGTTTGAATACGGTTAGTAGATATAAATTCCCAAGTATGAGCTTGGAGAGTGGATGTAGGTGCAAGGTGAGCACCGAATCATTATAAATCTTGCTTGTTTGTGGTGTGCTTGCTATCTTTCTCTCCTTATTTTGTTAAATACTTGCTCTCTAATCTTTTATCCTTTCACCTAATCTAAATCACTCACCATATACATCTTGCATATCATCACTCAATCTTGATAACTCTAAATTAGCTTTAAAATTTTAAAACCCAATTCACCCCTCTCCTCTTGGGTTGCATAGCTGGGCAACAACCATGTACCCCAGGAACATTCTCGAAGTCACTTTGAAAGTACATTTGGTTGGGTTGAGCTTCATCTTATACTTTCAGAGTGCACTGAAGATCTCTTCAAAGTCGGCAATATGATTTGTTGAAGATCGGCTTTTAATAAGCATATCATCTATATAGACCTCCATGTTGTGACCGATCTTCTTCTTGAAGATTTTATTTGCTAGGCGCTGATTGGTTGCATTTGCATTTTTAAGCCCAAAGCGCATGACCCTATAACAGTAAAGACCACAATCAGTAATAAAAGCAATTTTCTCCTCATCTTCTAGCACCATCTAGATCTGATTATAACTAGAGAAGGCATCTATGAAAGTAAGAAGCTCATGGTCCGAAGTTGCATCCACCAACAGATCAATTTAGGGTAGGAGGTAGCTATCTTTCGGGTAGGCTATGTTAAATTTTTTGAAGTCAATGCACATCCTCCACTTGCCATTTGCCTTCTTAACGAGGACCATATTAGAGATCCAATTCGGGTAAGAAACTTTCTGGATGAATCCAGCTTTGAGAAATTTATTGACTTCTTTCACAATCGCCTTCTACCACTCTAGAGCATAGCCACACATCTTTTCTTTCACCGATCGATGTTTGGGATCAACAGCCAGTCGATACTCCATGACTTTAGCATCAATTCCAAGCATGTCCACTGGAATCCAAGCAAAAATATCCACAATTCTCTACAGGAAGGTGACGAGCTACTTTTTGACTTCTTCTCTCTAATTAGAGCCGATCTGTATAGTGTGATCCTCATGCTCGTCATTCAAAGGAATTGCAATAATGTCTTCCATAGGCTCACTGAAGGAATCAGATCTAAGGTTTCACAAGTAGATCTTGAAACTTTTTCAAGATCTTGCAGTGAAAGACATAAATAAATCTAAAATTTATTTAAATAACCATGTAAACATCCAGATCTCAGATCTATTATATGATTAATCAAAAATTAAAATCAAATAAGAAAGAAAAATGTGGATTAAATCAACTTAGATCTACACTGAATCAAATGCAGGTATGAACTTTATAGATCAGATGCATTACTTGAGCAAGTTTAGATATTCTAACCTACTGATCTAGGCTTGAGAATGAAGTCATGAGCCGCACACATGTCTGGCCTCTAGGAGTCATCCACACGATCCTACGATCTCTGATCTAAAGTCTGATGCAGGAAATCAGCACAGCATGCTAGTACTGTGCTAATCCTTCTTCGACGATCGATCCAATGCTCCCTTCTTTAAAATTTGGACTATCCAAAATATGAGAAGGAAGATGAGAGTTTGCTGATCTGAGACTCTCTCAAAAAACTCAAAAGAAAGAAAGAGAGATTGAAAATAAAACAACCCTAGAAGAAGACCCTTTTCTTCTTCTCTTTTCTCTCACCTAGATGCCTACTTTGGTGCCTATGGAACAGCCACGCCCAAGGACCCTCTTCATCTGATTTTTGCACACCCCGAACCTCTCCAAAAGCTTTGTATTCAACAAAATAATTAGAATAAAATTCATCCAATAAAAAGGAAAAAAGAAGAGTCCAACATAAGTTAAATTTCTAGGCTAGAAATATCCAAACATGGGAAGTTGTTGGGGCGCCCAAGTTGGGCACCCCCTCCATAATTTTTGGCATGGACCAGCAAGAGAGGGTGCACAAAAAAGAAGATTATTTTCATGGAATAAGAGAAGAATTAATTAAAAGATGGGATGGCACTCAAGGAAAGATGTTTTGGTCAACAAGGATTCTATCTCATAGAATCCTAAGCAAAACCAAATCCTCTTTTGACTTAGTCTTCCACCTAACTTCCAAATATGACTTGGAGGGAGAGAGGGAGTGTGAAAATCAGGAAGAAAGGGATTTTTTATAAAAATACCTAAAAAATAGGTATGGAGGGCGTTGAGATCAAGGTGGCACAAGGAGATAGGGAGTCCTAGTCACACTTGGACTCCTATTTTGACTTGATCAAACAAGATCTTTTAACCAAATAAAATTAAGAATAAACTAACCCAATTAAATAAGATCCTAACCTATTTAAGAACTTAATTAAATTAAATTAAATTAGATTTAATTATAATTTATTTTCTAATCAAATTAAAAAATTGGATTAATCTGAGTCCTAGTTAGACTAGGACTAGTTCTTCCTTGCACTTGGCTTATCCAGTAAACTAATTGAACTTGATCCAATTAAACCCAAACCAAATCTAATTAAATCATATTTAATTAGATTTAATCTCAACCTATTGGATTAATCAAATTAAGCTAATTAGCAATCTAATTACTAATCGATCCTTCTGCAACACTTGCACTAGGTTAAACACCAATCGTAATGATTGTTTAATCCTAGAATGATTCTTAATCATTGATCAACCATTCGATCAGATTGTAAGCTCTAATGTGTGTGACCTCATAGGTTTGAACCTAAATCAATAGCATAGAAATAAATTTTTATACTAATCGAAGTGACCATCTAGCAAAGATACCCGATGGTCGGATAGATCGAAGGTGCAGAACACCATCCTTGGAACCCATGCGGATATAGTTTCCATATAATTCATCTCCTTGACCACAATGCTCGTAGGATACCTCAAAGTTCAACTGTCAACTCTGATTAGGTTATCCACATTATATTTCAAAATATCAAATCTATCTGATGGGTTATCTTGGCCAAGATTTTGCTATATTGAAATACAGTGATACATTCTTCTCCAACTCTTCAAGTGGTCAATTCCATCTTGATCACACTCCGACTTCACAAGTACTTGACTGTGCCCAGAAACCTTCCGTTGCTGAATAAGAAATTCAGTTAGTCTGATACCAAAGCACAGTGAGTTGCTTGCAAGTCACTGAGGTGATCTCTGGTCTAAGGGATACTTGTACCTATACCCATCAGAGACATTCTTGACAGTAAAATGCTCTGAAGTTGGTCACGTTCAATGATGATGTATCCATACATCTCACCTATATGCTGTACCAGTGTCTCCACACTCCTTGGTTAAGAGGACAATCAACCTATATACATATAGCGATTAATGCTCGATAGACGCTGTTGTCGTAATTAACAGCCTATCATTTGATCGTGAACAAATTTAAGGACTAATCGATAAATCCTCTCTTCATCGAAACTAAACAGTCCTAAGGACTTCATCACAACAATGGAGTTTATTAAAAGATGTAAACTTGTGATGAAAAAATGCCAAAATATTTTTATTAATTAATAAATTAATTATAATTATAAAATAACTCAACTATCAATAGGCTGACGATTGGCTTTGGGACATAATTTTCAACAACTCCCACTTGTCCTAAAGCCACTCAGCACAGTATCTAATATCCATCTTCGACTTATGGTTGTCGAACTCCTTGATTGCCAGGGCATTAGTGAAGGGGTCGGCTAGGTTCTCCTTTTCATCGATCTTCTGATGGTCGAGGTCACCACGATCCACGATCTCACGGACTAAATGAAAGTGGAGTAGAATGTGCTTTGTCCACTGGTGTGCCTTCGGTTCCTTTGCTTGAGCAATGGCACCAATGCTGTCGTAGTAGAGCAGGACTGGACCATCAATGGAGGGTGCTACTCCAAGCTCGGTGATGAACTTCCTCAACCACATAGCTTTCTTTGCTACATCTGATGCTGCCATGTACTCTGCTTCGCAAATAGAGTCAGCCACTATATGCTGCTTGAAACTTTTTTAGTAGATGGCTCTATCATTTAGAGTAAAGCTATACCTCGATATACTTTTACTGTCATCATGGTCAGATTGAAAGTAGGAGTCTGTAAACCCCACAAGCTTCAGATCTGACTCACCATAAACCAACCATTGGTCCTTAGTATTTCTCGAATACTTAAGGATGGTTTTAACTACCTTCCAATGATTTTCTCCAAGATCAGACTGGTATCTACTCACTACTCCTAGTGAGTATGCCACGTGCGATCTTGTACATATTATTGCATACATAATAGACCTCACTACCAAAGCATATAAAATTCTACTCATACATTCTCTCTCTTTAGGAGTTGTTGGATAATTCTTCTTAGAGAGATAAAATTCTTGGCCTATCAAAAGATAGCTCTTTTTAGAATTCTCCATGTTGAACCTCTTCAGCACAGTTTCTATGTACATGGATTGGATAAACCAAGCATCCTTTTAGATCTATCCTTATAGATCTTCATCCCTAGGATGTAGGATGCTTCACCCAAGTTCTTTACGGAGAACTGTGATGACAACCAAACTTTTATATCTTATGGTGCGGGGATGTCATTCTCGATTAAGAGAATATCGTCCACGTACAAAATAAGGAATACCACTGCTGGACCATTTGCCCATTTGTAAATGTAGGGTTCTTCTTCATTCTTAATGAAGCCATACGTTTTGATCACTTTATCAAAACTTATGTTCCAACTCTGAGATGCCTACTTCAATCCATAAATGGATCTCTAAAGCTTGCACACCTTGGACTTATCTATGGATGTGAACCCTTCAGGTTGTTTTATATACACCTCTTCGATCAGCTCTCCATTTAGAAAAACTATCTTCACATCCATCTGCCAGATCTCATAGTCTAGATGGATAGCAATGGCAAGCATGATCCAAATAGACTTGAGCATTGCCATAAGAGAGAATGTCTCATCATAGTCAATATCATAACTTTGATGATATCCCTTGGCAACCACACATGCTTTATAGGTCTCCACTTGTTCGTCTACACCCCTCTTCCTTTTGAAGACCCATTTACATCCAATGGGTTTAACCCCTTTAGGTGGGTTAACTAATGTCCATATATCATTGACCTTCATGGAATCCATTTTGGATCTTATGGCTTCTAGCCATTTCTTAGAGTCAGATTTCTGCATCGCATCCATATAAGTGATCGAATCCTCATCATTCTCATCGAGTTCGATGGGATCACCATCCTGGACCAAGAATTTATAGTATCTATTCGAATGGTGGGGTACTCTATCAGATCACCTTAATGGTGTGGGTTCACTAGGCTTTGGATCTGATCTGATCAAATCCGACTTAGGTTCAATATTCTATGTCAGACTTTTTGCCTGTTGAACTTCACCAAGTTCAATCTTAGAGGCAATAGTTCCTTCATCAAGAAACTCCTTTTTCAAAAAGGTTGCTTTAAGGCTGACGAACACCTTTTGTTCATCAGTAGAGTAGAAATAATATCCTTTGGTCTCTTTTGGGTACCCTATGAATGTACACTTGTCAGACCTAGGTCCAAGTTTGTCTGTAACTAACCATTTGACATAAGTCGGGCACCTCCAAATTCTAAGGTATGAAAGTGCTGGCTTACGTCCTGTCCATATCTCATATGAGATTTTAACTACAGACTTAGAATCTTATTTAATAGATAACAAACCGATTTGAATGCAAATCCCTAGAAGGATATCGACAAGCTGGCAAATCCCATTATGGATCGGACCATGTCTAACAGAGTCCGATTCCTCCTTTCAAACACACCGTTATGCTGTGATGTTTCAGGAGGAGTCCATTGAGAGAGAATTCCATTCTCTCCTAGATATATAAGAAACTCACTAGAAAGATATTCTCCTCCTCGATTAGATCGAAGAGTTTTAATACTCTTTCCAGTTTGTTTTCTACTTCACTTTAGGATCATTTGAACATTTCAAAAGAATTCGACTTATGTTTCATCGATAGACAATTTCATATCTGGATAGATCATCTATGAAAATGATGAAGTAGACATATCCACCTCTGGCACTTGTGCTCATTGGTCCACATACATCAGTATGTACCAGACCTAAGAGCTCATTGGCTCTCTCACCCTTTTCAGTGAAAGGTGACTTGGTCATTTTACTAAGAAGATAGGACTCACAGGTTGGAAGTGATTCACAATCATTAATTTTGAGGATTCTCTCTTGAGTCAACCTATTTATTCTATTCTTATTTATATGACCTAGCCTATAGTGCCATAAGTAGATATCTGATACACTATCTAATCTAGAATGCTTGCCAGTAGAATAGACTATATTAATAGGTTGTGATAATATATATACACCATTATTCAATTGTCCATAGAAAGCAGTAACACCATTCACAATGACATTACAAACTCTTTTCATTATTAAAATTTCATAATTGTTCATGGCCAAAAAGCCTACAGAAATGATATTTAAAAAAAAAAATAGGATAGAAATGATAGTCACTAAGAACAACGGTATGAGATTCAAATACAAGTTTCAAAATTCCTAAAGCTAGAACTGAAACTGATCTTCCATCTCCAACATTCAGAAATCTCTCACCTTGCTTGAATCTTCTACTGACTTGCAACCCCTGCAACGAATTGCAAATATGGTAAGGGCTACCGGTATCCAATACCCAGTCACTAATATCATAAATAGAGAAATTGCAAGGAGTTATCATATAAATATCTTGTCCAGCAACAGCTTGCTTCTTTCTCTATCTGTTCGGATCCATGGAGGTAATATACTGAGGATAGTTCCTCTTTCAATGCCCTCGCTTCTTACAAAAGAAGCATTCAGCTTGACTCTTATTGGGCTTAGTCTTTAGGGTCGGAGCTTGCACAGGTGTCCTAGCATGAACATGCACCTTCTTGGCTGTTTTCTTCTTGTTCTTCTTTCCTTTTTCAAAGGATCGAGAACGAGAAGACGAACCTCCCACTAAGTTCATGGACTTCTTATGGAGTTGGTGATCCTTCTCAAAGTTCTGAAGTAACTCCAGTAACCCATGGTAGTCCACTTTAGGCTTTGATATTCTATAATGTGTAAGGAATGGGAGATAAGACTTAGGCAACGAGTTCAGTATTGCATCTTTTCCAAGTTGTTTGTGCAAGAAAAAGTCAAGCTTGCTCAAGCGCTCTATCAGCTCGATCATGTATAATACATGATTAGTGACAGAGGCACCATCCCGCATTCTAGCATTGAATATGGTATAACTAGTCTTGTGCCTCTCAACGTCATCAGGTGTGCCAAAAAAATCCTCCAACACTTAGAGCATTTCATTTGGCTAAGCTGTGTCAAACTTACAATTGAACTCATCGCTTATTGCAGCCAGCATAATGCAGTACACCATGATTTGATCACTAAGCCACTTTTGATAAGTGTCTCTAACTATTCCACGTGCATTGACAGCTAGCTCCTCAGGTGCAGGATCCATCAGCATATATAGGATCCGTTCATGCTCCAGGACAATCTTCAACTTTCAGTATCAGCTACCGAAGTTGGATCCCATCAACTTATCATTATCCAACATTGATCAGAGCGATAGAGAAGTGGTCATGTCGGCATAAAGAAAAACCAAAACTTAATTAGTAATTAATTCATTAAACTTAAAGATTTAGACTTTAATCAAAAGGTTTCTCCTACTATTTTCTTCAAATTGGTAGCCTCTACCTCCAATTCGAAGAATTATTCTAATTTCTTAGTAGGTATTAGAATCCACATAGAATGTACACGAGCCCAACTTTGGTTGGCCCACCCATGTACATCTAAGGATAGGTTCATAATCAATTATTTTTTTAAATAATTTTTAGTAATTAAATTTTGCCCCAGGCCCTGATCAATTGGCTTTGGCCTTCTCAGATAAGGGTCCAGTTAGGTCCAACCATTAACATGACCATACTTGGCCCATCCAACCAATGAATGATCAAGTCCAACTTTGGTTGGCCCACCTGACTATCATTTAGAAAGATGTATCCAAGAGATCATATAATGAATGATAATTCTATCAATCGATAAGCACTAAGCCTTTAGGCCTTCAATGATTATCCAACTGATGGATCCATTATCATCCACTTTAATGGAAGGCTATGATCCAGTTATTATATAACTATTTTATTTTAGAAACTTAATAATTTTAGTAAATTTAATTTATAGAAGTGAGTAGGACAGATTAACCAGCTTGTCATGATCCTCCCACTAACTTCACCAAGTCAGCTTAAGGGAGACCATTAATAGGCTGGTCTAGGAGCACCTAAATCAGTTAAATTGATTTACCTAGTTGACATGGGTTAGCTCGAATAGTCAAGCGATCCGATCAAAATATTATATCACCAAGAGGCCAGATAAGTTTGATCAGTGGAAGGGTCTGCCAGGCTTATCTTAGACACCATTAGAAATGGTCAGGTAAGCGGGCTGCCAATTAAAAATCACTGGTCTGGTTTATCTTAGACACCAACTGATTTAATTAGTTTCAATTAGATCAACCTAACAGTTCGTGCTAGACCACGTAGCGAAGAATCAAGTCCATCTTAGGTCTTGTTAAAGACATGGACTTGACCAAGTACAACTATTGTAATTGATCTAAAAAATCCTTGACCTAATCTAAGACAATAATTGATTAGATTAAGTCAATTCTCTAATTAAGTCCATTCTTTAATCTAACCCTAGGTCTAACCTAATTAATGGACCTAATCCCTACTAATCCATTTAACCCAATGTGTTATGATTTATGTCTTAGGATCTTCAATTTACAATCCTAGAACCTAATCAAACAACTTTTTAGTTCTTAATTAAGTTTTGGGCTGATGGTTGGGGTTTGGCTTTTCGAAAATAGTTTTCATATTTGTAAAAAATTTTTACAACATGGTTCTATCAACCAAGTTGCATGTTTAATTCATAATCAATATGCATGTAACATAAACATGAATCTACTTTAGATCTAATCTAAATAGGTTCATGTAATTGAAATAGTTTCAATAATAATCAATCATAAATCTTCTTAGATCAAATCTAATATATTTATAAAGATTAAAATATTTTTAATCCAATCATAAAATCTCTTAGATCTAATCTAAAATCTTATAATTAATATTTTAGATCAGCACGTACTAGGACAACCTATTCACTGTAAGGGGTGAACCTTATAGCAGGACAACCTTATGGCAGTCCGTGCAATCTAAAATATTTTATTTTATTTTTTAATTTTAGATTCAATAATTAGATTATAAATTAGAGCTAATTTAAAAAATAATCTAGACATACACAAAAGTTATGTAATAAGAAACTAAGCTCTGATACCAATTGAAGAAACCAGATCCAAGGTTTCACAGGTAGATCTTGAAACTTTTCCAAGATCTTACAGTGGAAGACTTACATAAATCTAAAATTTATTTAAATAACCATGTAAATACCTAGATCTCATATCTATTACATGATTAAGGTATGATATTAAATCAAAAATTAAAATCAAATAAGAAAGAAAAAGGTTGATCAAATCAATCTAGATCTACAGTATATTAAATGCAGGTATGAAGTTTATAGATCAGATCTATTACCTAAGCAAATTTAGACAATATAATTTACTGATGCAGGCATGAGGATGAAGTCACGAGTCGCACACATGTCCAGCCTCTAGGAGTCATCCACATGAGCCTACGATCTCTGATCTGAAGTTCGATGCAGGAAATCAGTATAGCATGCTAGTATTGTGCTGATCCTTCTTCGATGGTCGATCCGATGCTTCCTTCTTCAAAATTTGGACTCTCAAAAATATGAGAAGAAAGATGAGAGTTTGTTGATCTGAGACTCTCTAAAAAAAACTCAAAAGAAAGGAGGAGAGATTGAAAATAAAATAGCTCTAGAAGAAGACCCTTTTTTTCTTCTTTTTTCTCTCACCTAGACACCTAGTTTGGTGCCTATGGAACCCCCATGCCTAAGGACCTTCTTTCTTTGATTTTTACACACCCAAACCACTCCCAAAGCTCTATATTACACAAAAAAATTAGAATAAAATTCATTCAATAAATAGAAAAAAATAAGAGTCCAAGTTAGGTCAAATTCCTAGACTAGGAATATCCAAACATGGAAAGTTGTTGGGGCGCCCAACACTCGGATGCCTCCTACACAATTTTTCGCATGGACCAGAAAAGGAGGGTGCACAAAAAAAGAGAATATTTTCATATAATGAGAGAAGAATTAATTAAAAGAGGGGGTGGTACTCAAAGGAAGATGTTTTGGTCAATAAGGATTCTATCTCATAGAATCCTAAGCAAAACCAATTCCTCCTTTGACTTTGTCTTTCACCTAACTTCCAAATATGACTTGGAGGGAGAGAGAGGGCATGAAAATCAGGAAGAAAGAGATTTTTCATGAAAAATACCTAAAAAATAGGTATGGGGGGCATTAAAACCAAGGTGGGGCAATGAGATAGGGAGTCCTAGTCATACTAGGACTTCTATTTTGACTTGGTCAAACAAGATCTTTTAACCAAATAAAATCAAGATTAAATCAACCCAATTAAATAATACCCTAACCCATTTAAGGACTTAATTAAATTAGATTAAATTATATTTAATTCTAATTTATTTTCTAATCAAATTAAAAAATTGGGTTAATCCGAGTCCTAGTTAGACTAGGACTAGTTCTTCCTTGCACTTGGCTAATCCAATAAACCAATTGGACTTGATCCAATCATGCCCAAACTAAATCTAATTAAATCATATTTAATTAGACTTAATCTCAGCCTACTGGCTTAATCGAATTAAGCCAAGAGCAATCCAATTGCTAATCGATCCTCCGGCAACACTTGCACTTGGTTAAACACCAATCGTATTGATTGTTTAACCCTAGAATGATTCTTAATCGTTGATCAACCATCCAATCAGATCATAAGCTCTAATGTGTATGACCTCATAGGTCTGAATCTAAGCCAATAGCATAGGAACAAATTTTTATACTAATCAAAGTGATCATCTAGCAATGATATTAGATGGTCGGATAGGTCAAAAGTGTAGAACACCATCCTTAGAACCCATATGGATATAGTTTTCATATAATTCATTCCCTTGACCATAATGCTCGTAGAACATCTCAAAGTTCAACTATCAACTCTGATCAAGTTGTCCACATTGTATTTTAAAATATAAAATCCATCTGATGGATTATCCTGACCAAGATTTTTCTATATTGAAATATAGTGATACATTCTTCTCCAACTCTTGGAGTGGTCAATTCCATCTTGATCACACTCCAACTTTGCAAGTACTTGACTATGCCTAGAAGCCTTCCATTATTGAATTAAAAATTCAGTTAGTCCAGTACCAAAGCATAGTGAGTTGCTTACAACTCATTGAGGTGATCTCAGATCTAAAGGATACTTATACCTATATCCCAGTAGAGACATTCTCAACAGTAGAATACTCTGAAGTTGGTCACGTTTAATGACGACATACCCATACATCTCACCTGTATGCCATATCAGTATCTCCATACTCGGTTAAGAGGATAACTAATCTATATGGCATATAGCGACCTATGCTTGATAGACGCTGTTGTCCTTATTAACAGCCTATCATTTGGTCATGAACAAATTTAAGGACTAATCAATAAATCCTCTCTTTATCGAAACTAAATAGTCCTAAGGACTTCATCACAATAATAGAGTTCATTAGAAGATGTAAACTTATGATAAAAAAGATGCAAAAATATTTTTATTAATTAAAAAATTAATTATAATTATAAAATAGCTCAACCATCAATAGGCCAATGATTGGCTTTGGGTCATAATTTCCAACACTCACCCCATTCTTCAGTTACATCATCATGGGCGTCGAGCCCATCCATCGGATAAGGATCTGATTGTCCTTCCCCTTGCAAGGCAATTGTATAATAGTGTCTTGCTAGAGCTTGATCTCCTCTGACTTCTTCAATTCCATAGTTTATTGAAAACTTTATTTTCGGATAATAAGTTGATACCACTATCCGAAGTGCATTCAAACTAGGTCAGCTGAGAATTACATTGTAAGCTGATGGAGCCTTCACCATCAAAAAATTCACTTATGCCTTGGATTGTCTTGGATACCACCCTACAACCATAGTTAATGCTATTATCCCTTCCACTAGCACACCATTATTGGAAATATGCACTCTTCCCATATGGATCGACGTGCCCATCGGTGATTAGCCAAGCAATCAAGGAAGTACTTCTTAGAGATCTCTACGAAAGCATGATCAAATAAATCAAAAAATAGGGAAGAAGAGAGAAAAATTTTTGGGAGAAAAGAGCTTTTATTCAGTATATTTTAGCACCTCTTACAACCTTGACCAGTTTTCAGTATATATACTTTACAATGGGTCAAGTCTAAGCTTATAGAAAAACTTTCCAAACCCAAACAATCCACATATACAAATAACCCACGAAAATTAAGCCAATCTAGTTTCAGACTGAGCTGGCTAACCTATGACTGGGTCGGCTCAGTCTTAACCGACTGGGTCAGCTCAATCCTAGATTGAGCTGACCCAGTTGTGTACCATGCCAACAGTCCAAAAATACTACTCTTTGTCTGGATTTTCCTTTGAGATCTAGCTGACCCAATCCTGGACTGAGCCGACCAAGTTCCCAACTGAGCCGGCTCAATCTAAGAGTGAGCCAGCCCAGTTTCTGAATTTTACTATTGAGACTGATTCTTCTTCCAACTCACTTCCATCTTTCCATGATCTATCTTCTTATATTTTCAAGACTTGGGAGTGCCACTTCTAAGCTCACATTCTCCATCTTAGTACTTCCAAGTCCTTATGAACTCATCTCTTCTCAATAGACCCATCCATGCCACACCTCTGAAAGTTGTCTCTGGAGAGTACCTTCATGAGAGCATCAGACTGATTCTTCTTGCTATGGACCTTCATCTATTCCACTTTACCTTCCTCCACCAGCTCTCTAATCCTATGGTATCTCATGTCTATATGCTTTGTGTGTGTATGATAGACTGGGTTTTGTGCCAACAACAGAGCACTCTAACTATCACTGAATAGTATAACCTTGCTCTGCTCCACCCCCAACTCATCAATCAGCCTCCTAAGCCAAAGGGCTTCCTTTGTAGCCTCTGTTATCCTAGTGTACTCAGTCTCTGAGGTAGATAAGGCCGTGACTGGTTGAAGGGTTGATCTCTAAGACACCGGTCCACCATATACGTAGAAGAGGTATCCAGTAGTAGACCTCCTTGTATCAAGATCACCAGCATAATTTACATCAACAAATCCTTCCAGAGGACCTAAACCTTCACACATCTTCATAGATTGTTCTCCAAATCCTTTCGACTGCCCACCAAACACCAAACCATAATCTGTTGTTCCATACACATATCTCAATATCCATTTCAATGCTTTCCAATGTTTCTTCATAGGGTTAAACATGTATCTACTAACCGTGCTCATAGCATGTGCTATATCTGATCTACAACACACCATAGTATACATCACACTGCTTACAGCATTTGCATAAGAGACTCATTCTATGCACTCTCTCTCCTCTTCTAATTGGAGGCACTGTAACTTGGAGAGAGACGTATGGCTCGGCAATGGCATCTCTGCAGGTTTGGCCTTCTCCATCCCAAACCTCTCTAGAACCTTTTGGACATACTTTCCTTATGACAAATGGAGCAGTCCTTTGCACCTATCTTTGCAAATCTTCATTCCAAGAATTTTCTCAGCTGGATCTAAATCTTTCATCTCAAATTCAAATGATAATGTCCTTTTCAACCTTTTCACAGCATCCATGCTTCTACTGGCTATGAGCATATCATCTACATACAATAATAGGTACAGGGCATCCTCCTCATCAACATTCTTGACGTAGACACAACAATCATGTTCACATCTGCTGAAACCCAGGCTTAAGATAAAGCTATCAAACCTTCAATACCACTAACGAGGGGATTGTTTCAAGCCATAAAGAGACTTCCTAAGTAAGCACACTTTTTCTTCCTATCCCATCTTCATGAAACCATTTGGCTGCTTCATGTAGATTCTTTCCTCTAAAGTTCCATGAAGGAAGGCCGTCTTCACGTCCGTCTATTCCAATTTCATATTATGCTGTGCCACCAGTAATAGCAAAACTCGAATAGATATATGACGCACCATAGAAGAAAAAATTTCTGTGTAGTCAATTCCTTTCTCTTATGAGTATTCCTTTGCTACTAGCCTTGCTTTGAATCAGACTCCACCTTATTTTGATGGTGCTTCTTTCTTTGTAAACACCCACTTTGAGCCAATAGATCGAGTACCCTCTAGAAGATCCACCAGCTGCCATGTCTGATTCTTCTCAAGTGATTCCATCTCCTCCATCATGGCCTGCATCCATAAATCATGATCCTCACTCTCCATGTTCTCAGCATAATTCTCTGGATCTCCATTAGCAGTGATGAGTGCATAGGAGATAACCTCATCAATGCCATATCTAATCGATCTCCTAATAGTACACTGGGGCTTGTGCAAAGCCACTCCCACTGGTACATCTCTGCTTGATGTCTATAGCTACTCCTACACATCTGTCTAAACTATAGGCCCTCCATGCTGATTTTCAATCTAAGACAATACTTTTCTATCCAGCTCCACCTCAATAGGAACACTCCTGTAAGTGGATGTAACCTGTATGCCATCATTCTCTGACTGGCCACTACTGTTCACCTTTGTTTTCCCAGATTCATCTATCCCAAACCTCCTCAAGATGCTCTTCTCATCAAAGATAATGTCCCTGCTGATCACTGACTTCTATGCTTGAGAGTCCCACAGTAGGTACCCCTTGACTCCTTATGGATATCCTATGAATGTCATCTTTTGAGATTTTGGGTCTAATTTGCTCCTCTCAATTGCCTCCACATGTGCATAGGCTGTGCAACTGAAGACTTTCAGGTGGCCAAGCTCCACCTTCTTTCCACTCTAGACCTCTTCTAGAATGCCTCCATTCAGCTTATAATGAGGAAACCTATTCACAAGAAAATAATAAAAAGTTAGAGCATCACCCCAAAAGGATTTTAGGAGTGATGTCTGCAGCCTCAAACTTCATACCTTCTTGGTTAGTGTCTGGTTCATCCTCTCCATGACACCATTCTGCTGGGGAGTCATCCTCACTGTGTAATGGCATTTAATGCCATTTTTCTCATAGTACCTTCTGAACTCTAGGCTAGTATACTCCCCTCCATTGTCCGACCTCAGATACTTTACCCATCTCTCTGACTCCTCTACTTCAGCTATCCAGGCTTTGAACCGGGCAAACACCTCTAATTTTTCTTGGATTAGATAAATCTATACCTTCCTTGAGAAATCATCAATAAAAATAATAAAGTATTTTGCTCTACCTCTAGCTAATATAGGAGCTAGTCCCCACACATCCGAGTGCACTAAATCAAGCACTCCCTCATTGCGCTTGGTGCTTCTAGCAAATTTTACCCTATGCTGTTTGCCAAAGATACACGGCTCACAAAGATCTGTGCCCTCCTTTTTCAGAGCTAGGATCATACCTCTTCTGCTTAGTTCTGTGAGCCCACGATCACTCATATGACCCATCCGATCGTGTCATAGTCGATATAAAATTTGCTCCTTCTGTGCCACTGCTAGCACCTCTACACTATCATTTACAACTGAGCCTTTCATTCTATAAAGATTGTTGCTCAGTCTTCTATCTCTCATCACCATCAAAGCTTCCTTAGAAATTTTCAGACATTCACTCCCTGCCTGACTACTATCATAGTATAGTGATGCAAGCATGCTGAACCTAATATCCACATAGTATCACACTCTGTGGATCCATTTGATACAACTAGCAAATCTTCTTCATTGCTCATAGAAGCTATATCATCTTCCTTACTGGCCTTCCCTTTTCCTAATCTCAAAAGGGGACAATCTCTCCTCAAGTATCCAGGCTGATGACATTTATAACATTTTAATATCATTTTTCTCTGATCGTGAGACTTTGACCTGCCCTTACATTTCTCTCTTATCTTCTCATTTGATCTTTTCTGTCTTTCGTTCACAACCAAGATCTCAGACTTAGGATCTCCCTTGTAGATCTTCTCCCTTTGCTTATTTTATTTGAGCACACCAACAACCTCTTCATAGTTTAGGATCTCCTTCCCATAAACTAAAGTTGTTATGAGACCATCATACGAACCTAGGAGAGAACATAATAGCAGCAATGTTCAATCCTCCTCGTCGATCTTCACATCCAAACTCATCACCTCAGAACACATCTGATTGAACCTTTAGATATGTACAACAAGATCTCTGCCTTCGGACATCCTTAGTCTATATAGCTATTTCTTCAACCATAACTTGTTCGTCATGTTCTTTCTCATGTATGTGTTCTCCAATCTCACCCAAAGTCCCTTTGCCATAGTTTCTGTTCAAATCTTAGGCAAAACCTGATCGGTCAAGCACATCCAAATTATGCTAACAATAATTTCCTCCAACTCTTTCTAATTCTTAGCACTGATCTTTTTCGGCCTTTCTTTTATCAAGACCTTGTAGATTCTCTGCTAAACTAATAAGTCTTTTACTCTTTGCTATCATAAGGTAAAGTTTTCCTTGCCATCGAATTTCTCAAAATTCATCTTGAATCCACTTGATCCTATGACTTCAAACAAGTCAAGAATAGATCCCTAACACTCTTCATGATCACACACTAGTAAAACTATCCTTCACAGAAGATCTAACTAGCCCTAGATCCTCTTTCCAAACTTTTGTATCATCATTCTTCCATGTAAATAATCTCCACCTCAATCTAGAGACAACCATGAAGCAAACTAAAAGATTTAGGATAAAATCTGGTGCAACAGATCCTGAATGTAGTAAATTCTAGGTGTCTTCCTTCCTTCCATGCAACATCACTCTGATACCAAATATTGAAAATATGCGCTCTTCCCACATGGATTGACATGACCGTCGATAATTAGCCAAGCAATCAAGGATGTACTTCTTAGAGATCTCTGCAAAAGCACGATCAAATAAATCAAGAAATAGAGAAGAAGAGAGGAAGAGATTTTTGAAAAAAAAGAAGTTTTATTCAGTATATTTCAGCACCTCTTACAACCTTGACATGTTTTCAGTATATATACAATACAAAATGTCAAGCCCAATCTCATAGAAAAACTCTCTAAATTCAAATAATCCATATACACAAAATAATAACCCACAAAAACTAAGCCGATCTAGTTTTAGACTAAGCCGGCTAACCTACAACGCTAACCTACGACTGGATCGGCTCAGTCTTCTAAGAAGAGAGGAAGAGATTTTCAAAAAAAAAGAGCTTTTATTTAGTATATTTCAACACCTCTTACAACCTTGACATGTTTTCAGTATATATACATTACAAAGTGACAAGCCCAATCTCATAGAAAAACTCTCTAAATCCAAATAATCCACATACACAAAATAATAACCCATAAAAACTGAGCCGATCTAGTTTTAGACTAAGCCGGCTAACCTACGACGCTAACCTACGACTGGGTTGGCTCAGTCCCAGGGACTGAGCCGACCCAGTTGTATACTGGGACTAAGCCGACCCAGTTGTATACCGTGACAATAGCTCAAAAATACTACTTTCTGTCTGAATTTTTTTCTGAGATCTAGTCGACCCAGTCTTGGACTGAGCCAACCTAGTTCCCAACTGAGCTGGCTTAGTCTCAAAGTGAGCCGGCCCAGTTTCTGAACTTTACTATTGAGGTTGATTCTTCTTCTGGCTCACTCCCATCTTTTCATGATCTGTCTTCTCATATTTTCAAGACTTAAGAGTGCTACTTCTAAGCTCACAACCTTTATCAGTGAAGCCTACAATAGGGAGTTCATTGGTCCCAAGCGATTATTAGGTATGGACATTTTGGAGAAAGCATCACAAAATAAGACATCGATAGTGCTTCTATTATCAATAAGAATGCGGCATGCATCATAGTCAATAATATTTAAAGAAACTATAATCACGTCATTGTGTTAGAACTGAACCCTTTGTGCATCTTCTTCAGTGAAAACCATGGATTTTTCAGTCCTTTGCCACTTAGCTTGCTCTCTCGATCCATTGGTCTATCCCCACCGAAGTCCACTAGCAATAGTATTGATGATTTCTAGGGGAGACCGATCTCCTTGCTGTTCTTCTCTCCTGGATGGTTTTGGCTGCGGTAATGCCCTTGGCTGATCTTCCCTTCCTTCAGGCCGATGTCGTAGAAATCAGCCAAGTCGGCCCTACCTGATGAGCTTCTTGATCTCATCTTGGAGCTGAATGCATTCTTTCGTATCGTGATCGTAGTCATGATGGTAGAGGTAGTACTTGTCGGAGTTGCATTTATTTAGATGAGTCCACATTCTCTCGAGCCTTGGCAACTGCTCCTTGATTTCCATCAGTACTTGCATTTTTGGAGCATTGAGGGAGTAGTTGTGAAACCTTCTTGGGGGGGAGTTCCACTGGGCCCTCTGATCAGAGCTCTTTTGTCGACATGCTTGGAAAGGAGTTTGGACTTGTCTGTGCTTGGGAGGGATTCTGGAGCATGGTCAAGCTTCACTCGGCTTCTCTACAACTATGGGCTTGCTAGATTTGCCTATCTGCCGCTCTCTTATGGCCTAGTCATCCTTTATTTTAAAAGCCTCTTCTAGCCAGGCATAACCCTCAGCTCGAGCCAGCATATCAGCAAAGTTTCTTGGGTATTTATTCTTCAAGAAAAAATAAAGATCATTCTTCTAAAGGTCGCCCTTTAATGTGGCCATAGCAATAGCTTGGTCTAAGTTTCAGACCTCCAATGCAGCGGCATTAAAGCAGCTGACGTAAGCTCAGATGGACTCCCCTTCCTTATGCTTGATATTGATGAGGGAGTCTAAGCCTCACCTTGGATGTCAGCTGCTTATGACGTGAGCTGCAAACTGATGGCTCATTTGATCAAAGGAGTAGATTATATCCAGTTTAAGGCTCAAGAACCAATTCCTTGCTGCTCCCTTCAGAGTAGAGAAAAAAGCTTGGCATAAAATGGCATCCGATGCATCATGGAGCAGCATCATAGTCCGAAAGGCTTGAAGATGGTCAACCGGATCAGAAGTCCCATCATAACTTTCAAACTGAGGGAGTTTGAAGTTTGACGGGATGGGATCCTACATGATTTATAGAGAGAATGGAAGGTCGGTGCAGATGTCATCATTATGGATAGGGGAGCACGGTGGAGTTTCTCAATCCATCGTTTCATTTCTTATGTAGAATTATGATCAGAATAGGGCTCTTTGCTTCCCCTTTCCAGGGGTCACCGAACAACTAGCCTACGTGGGCCTTCCTTGTACCGAATCTTGATATTTTGGTGAAGTTCTCTCTGACTGAACTGATGCTTGGGGCTGTTGCATGGCCTGCATTGCTTCAGTGAGGCCCTTAACCTGCTAGATCAGTAGGTTAAACTGCTCTATGTCCACTGCAGCCACCAATAAGGGAGCTTAAGGTGCCGAAGAAGAGGTTGAGGAAGGCAGATCTGTGTGAGATCTGGCAGTGGAGGTAGTGGATCACCGAGTCGATGCCTTCTTGGGCAGCATCTTGTAGGACTAGTCGAAGTAGAAGAAACTAGAGGAGGAGGAGATCTCCAAGTCAACTGAGCGCTCCTTTAAGAATAAGGGATCAGCACCTTTCTTCTAGCATCAATTCTATTGATGTAGAAAATGGCAGACATTAGAAAGAGCTGTAGTCAGAGAAGATGAGGTCACCGCCATGACCTGCAAAACATGTAACATCTTGAACTAGCAAAATAAAAAATTAAAAAGATTTATATTTGTGTATGTGTGGCATAGTAATTATTTATTATATATTTGAGCCATTTGAGTGTAAATTATGACTATCTGCTATTGTGAGTCTTGAAAATTTTCTACGTTTAAAAGTTAGCACACGTATGGGGAGGTATACAAAATATGTATCTTCTTAAAATCAAAAGTCTCGATAATTGATCCTTAGATGTTGGAGAGTTGTAAAAGGATTTTTAACAAATTTTGAAGACCCTTTTAACTAACCATTCAGGAGCAAGAAAGTTATAGAAGTTTCGAGTTTAGAGAATTTGAACTAGAACCCAAATTTTGGATTCTTATTCTTAAGAATTTTGATTTTTCTGATATTTTTATTGAATTCAAATAGGGGTGTTTCTTATTTATATTTATGTTTTAAAGTTAATGAAAAGCTGTGAACAGAGTCTGAAAAATAAAATTTTTGAAATTCTGGTATCCGAGCTGACCCGAATTGAAATCGAGCTAGCCCAAGTCTTAGGCCACAATAAGGGTGTTCTATTTTTCTGAGAGAGCTAGCCCAATTCCTGAGTGAGCTCGCTCAACTATCAATCAAGCCGGCCTGAGTTGGAATCAAGCCAGCTCGATCAGCGAGAACAGTAAAGCGGTGCTAGCTATGAAGCTTTAAAAGTGGTGTTTTAAATAGGTTTTTAGGAAAGTAACTTAATAGTTGGCTTTCTTAGGTTGTGCCATGAAATAAGAAGATAGAGGAAGAGGTTTGTTGGCTTTCTAAATGGGTGACACCTAGCAAAGTCCTTCCTAATTTATTCTATCTCAAAATAAAACCACCAGTGTCCTATTATTTATATTTCTGAGTTCCTATGTTTCACAGAAGAGTTAGAGAAGGGAAGAGAGTTGAGGGGGTTTAGTTCTCAGTTAGTAATCGAGAAGAGCTAGTTGGTAAAAAGGGAGGTGAGTGAGTAATTAAGTTGAAAAGGGAGAAGTTATTGCAGTTTGGAAGAAGGAAAGCTTGTGTAACAAATTTCTGAACATTCAGGAAAAAGGAAGAGGGGAAGTGCTGAAATTGAGGAAGAAAGGAAATCTATTTGGCTGGCAGTAGGATTTTATTAGTTGAGGTGAGTGATTTTCATCTATCTATGATGTTTTCAAAATATTTTTGCTATGTAAAAAGATGTATCTGAAAGGTAAGATGGTTTTTCAATATTTTCGATTTACATATTCATATATAAGCATGGGTGAAAGTATGGTTTCTTTATAACCTTTATGTACTGCATCTACAAGTAATTGTGTATAGAGTTTTAACATATACTGTGCTATGTAGAACAATCAATTGAAAAGCAAGACTATTTCGATACTTTGCAGCTTATGTTGTTAGCTATATATATATATATATAGCGAAACATGGAAATAGAAAGGGATTTTGGGCAGCTTGTGTGCATTTCATAAGCAGGTATAGATATACATGATTTGAATGGTGCATCATCAATAAGTTGAAAGGTATTACAGGAATCTCTTATATGGATTAATGTATTGTACGAATGACTTTTGGTTTATATGCTATAAAAGCTTATTGATAATCATGATATCTTATGTGACTACTCATGTGAGAGTGTGCTAAACGAGCTGCTCATATAAGAGTGTGTCATCTACTCATATGAGAGTGCGTAAAATATTATGGGGTGACTCATATGAGAATGTGTCGTCTGCTCATAAGAGAATGTTGGAATATTGTGGTGAGACCGCTCATGTCGTCTGCTCATATGAGAGTGCATTATGATGGTGGTATGGTTACTCATATGAGAGTGTGTCGTCTGCTCATATGAGGATATGTGGAATATTATGGTAGAATTTCTTATGTGAGAGTGTGTCGTTTGCTCATGTGAGGGTATGTGGAATGTTATGATGAAATTACTCATATGAGAGTATGTCATCTGCTCATATAGGATGTTGTTGTGATATGGATACTCATTTGAAATCTCATGGAAATACATTGCTATGGTTTCATCAGTGGTAAGCAAAGGTTTGTGCTTTATCAAAACTCTTTATGTGATTTATATTCATATGGCTCAACTGTTTAGAAGCTTGTTGATACATGCCATGCATTATGGTATGAAGTATAGTAAGTTTTCTATTGATAGTGGATGCACTCACTGGTACTTTAGTCTCATTATGTGGTTTTGTATTTTTCTTCTTTCAGTAGATTGGAGCATCTTAGTTTGGCATCAGCATAAGGGGGTTTGGTATCAGCATCTTGGGATTTTATATTGTATGTGTTGGCTTGTGAGAGCCATACTTTTGGAAATGTTTTGGAGTGCATATATTAAGGGGTCATCCATATCAGTGTTTTGAGGTTGTGTATGATAGATTATGAGGGAGTTACTTTTGGCCTTGAGATGTATATTATGTATTCTCAGTAGAATATAAGTAAATGTATTTTATTGTTAATACCAGATGCACTAAGTATAGTTTGGCAAATAGAAGATTGAGATGATGTCATTAAATGTAGAGTATTTTGAAAAGCTTGTGCTATGATTTTAAAAGATTAATCAGATTCTTTGATAGTAAGTGATTAGTGATATTGCAGCTTAATTATAGTTTAAAAATCCCCTTAACCTTTAGATAAGGGTGGGGTGTGGCACCATCACCTAGATTTAGAGGTGATGTGTTACAAAACATGTCCGACTGAAGATGGGGTGGCTCCAGCAGGATCCTTCGATGGTCAAGTTAGTTCTTTGTCAACAGAAATGGAGCACTTAGAAGATTTTTTAGCAGAGTTTAGAGATTAGAGGAGAAGATGTATCTGATGAAGGAAAAATCCAGATTTTTTGGATCAGATTCGTTCAGATCTGATTGGATCAAGAGAGATATTTAAATTTTTTTTAAAAATCTAAATTAGATCTAAGATATTTTAGATCTAATTTTATAGATCTAATAAAATAAAATAAAAGTAAATTAAATCTAATTTAATTTTATACCTTTTGTTGGGTAATCAAATTACCCTATGATGATCCTACTGATTGTCTGAGGTTCTGGATCTAGCCATGCAAGTGCCTGGCCTCTACCAGTATCTACTCGAGCTGAATCTGAAGATCTTCTCCTTCTTTATCACCTCTCTAAATATCAGATCTAGATCTGATTTGAAGGATCTTCAAAACTTCTTTTGAAGATCTGGAATCATCTCTTGCAGTAATGTTGCCTTCTTCCTTTCTCGTAACCTTTCTCTTGCCTGGATCGCACCAAACTGGAGCCCAAATCCCCTTGAGCATAGAGAGGAGAGAGTTGACCTGAAGATGATGTGGAGGAGGGAGAGGAGCAATCTTATGGTGTGGGCTATTGGAGATCTTTTTTAAAGCTTGGCACAGATAGGGCTTTTATAGACCCTGCTGCACCATGCAGTGCCACATCATCCCGGCCAATCACGTCGCTTCATGCAATCAGATCTAAATCTGATTGATGGGATGACATCACCCGATCTAATTAGATGAGAGCCCCTCTTAATCATCCTTAGATGGCACCTAAGACTAGTCAAAGTCTATTCTTTGGTGCCACCTAAGTAGATACCCCGAAGTAACTCGAGTCCCATCTGTATAGGACTCCAAGCACCTCTATCCATGGGTGCACACCTCCCTAATCGTGCACCCCTAGTCCACCTATTTTTTAGCAAGTTGACTGGTCCAAAATAAATCTCTTATGGATGCATGATAGATGGGTAGATGTCTAAGTATCAAAGGTCAACGTTTGACCAAAGTCAAAAGACAAAAATTAGCAGGTGATGGAAAATGGTAGGTGTTGTCTCAAATTTATCTCATAAATTAAGACAATCCTTTTCTAACCTGGACAAGCTCCAGTCAAACTAAATAAAGGTACCTGAGTGAGCACAAACTCATTTGGCTCAGTTGAGACAACTTTTAATGATTGCAGAAGGAGAACGTTAGGCTTAATCGTGTGCTAGCATGATTTTTTTGAACCTAATTGAATCTAATTCAAATCAATTGAACTAGGTTAGTCCAATTGATGATATCTAGATCCAAACCCTTATTTGTGTGATCCAGTTAGATTCAGTTCTGTATGGTAATGAGATATGTCGCGATCTCTATCGTGGACATTATCAAAACACCTTTCGATGGATCAAAACTTTTTTGATTCAGATAACTAGAATGATCGATCATCCAAATCATTCTAATTACTCCCAAAATCCACCAGTGATACCTAGTAGTATATGGTGGCAACCCATCAAAATAGAAAATGAACCTCTCGATGTAGCTACCTGTGTGATTAAGTTCTTCTATCTTGAGCTCCGATTAGATTATGGTTAAGGTGAACTCGTTAAATCCTAATTTCTTTTATATGATTTAATCATTTGATTCAAGTCTGATGTAAAAATCTTAATAGAAGCTCTTTCTATTATTTCACTCTACCATGGCCATGGGCTTATGGACTTGATTCTCATGATCATCATAGGGCTGCTCCTCATCTACTGAGGTAGATAGATTTTCTCTTGATGCAATCCAATTCCTACAATGAACATGCTATAGCCAACATACACCTTAGGATTCTGAATGGATAGGAGACTGAGTCATGGTGTAGTCAAACTATAACAACCTCAAGGTGAGCTGCCGATGCACCTTAGATCAAAGAACCAGACACACCACTGCAGCTTCGAGCCAATCATTGATGAGAAGGTAGACTTCCTTATGATTGCCTGAGGTGGTCACGCTTAGTGCCCTTATTCTCTAATGAGTATCTAAACTCTCACTCCGGTGTCTCTACACCATAAACTCAAGACTCATCTACTATAAAAAAATAATTATACATCAATCTTTTCGATCAGTCACCATCCTCATGATGATCCTATGGTCAGAAGCATTTTATGAGTTAATAACGAAAATCCATGTCTTAAATTTTCAACTCTTGAAAATAAGAATTATCATTACCATTAACTCAAGGAATGTATCACAGACACTAAATACACATTTATGATAGAAAATAACCTATTTTATTATTTATATTCAAAATTATAATTTTGCCTCTAGAAGTGTATTACAAGTGTCAGTCAATTCTAGCTTCTAGGGTACACATATCTGACATCTGGAGGATCCTTTATATAGGCAGAGCCTGTAACATAATGATGGTGACAACCATATCTAAATGTCGATAGGCCGTTCAGGGCCATGTAGAGTTTATTATGAGAGATGGACTGTCGTTTGTTGCAACTTATAGGCCGTCAAACTCCACTTGCTAAGGTTCGAACGGATGGCTCGAGAACTTTGGTTCTGAGCCGTGAAGTAGTCATGTTGGGGGTGTCAGGCCTAGGTTGGACTTAGCTGAACTTGGAAGGTCAACTCTCGGTTGATGAGTGATAGTCCTGTAATGAGTTAGAGTACATAAGAATTGCTTTTGATAGCTTTCTACAGCTCGACCGCCTTCAAGATCGGCCAAGCATTGATGGTGTAGATGCGCAGTATTGAGGCCAACAAGGAGGTAGTTGGCTTCATGATTAGGGCATGATTCAGGATTCCTCAAAGGAGTTTGGCTGCATCAATAGTAATCAGGGGTTGGCTGGTAGCTAGGATAGGTGGACACAATCAGAACATTTTTGTGAGCCTCAACTGCTCCTTTGAAGTTTGGCTATCTTCAAGGTCGTCTGCAAGTGGATAATTATTCTGGATTGAAGGTTGAAAAGGATGGTGGATTTACTGATTTATGACTACGATTAGGCTCTTTAGGGAGAAGTTCAAACTTACTTTGATGATGAGGTCCTTTAATCGATTCTGATTTGCATAGCCAAGGTTCTTGACACATGAATGCCAAGATCTGCCACTCATAGTAAGGTATAGAAGTTCATCTGAGGAGAAGCTCTACCAGTCCAAGATCTTTGGCATAAGACTCAATTGTAATGGGGAGATTGGATTTGAAGGTGTTTCGGTCAGAAAGGAGTTCAGCCAATTTCAAGATCGGCCAGGCTGAACTATGCAGGGATCGAATACTTAGTCAAATGCTCAAGCAACTGCATTCACTATTCAAGTTCATTCAGATGAGGTCTAAGATGTCTTGTAGGTTTTGCAACTATCTGAAAGAGCTAGTAACAAAAGCTGAGAAGATCATCTTGAAGGAAAAAACCAGATTTCCTAAGTCAGGTTCGTTCAAATCTGATTGGATCGAGAGGCATATTTCAAAAATTTCTTCTTAGATCCCAATCAGATCTGATATTTTTTAGATTTAATTTTATGATCTGATAAATAAAAAAATTAAATTAAATCTAAATTAATGTTACCTTGTTTGCTGGGTAATCTGATTACCCTTTGATGATCCTGCTAATTGCCTGAGGTTCTGGATCTAGCCACGCAAGCACCTAGCGTTTACCAGTATCCACTCAAGCTAGATCTGGAGATCTTCACCTTCTTTATCATATCTCCAAAAATCAGATCTAGATCTGATTTGGAGGATCTTCGAAACTCCTTTCAAAGATCTGCTGTCATCTCTGTAGCAGTGCTGCCTTCTTCCTTTTCTCGTCAGCCTTTTCTTGCCTGGATCACACCAAACTGAAGCCCAGCTTTCCTTGGGCATGGAGAGGAGAGAAAGGATCAAAAGATGGCATGGAGGAGGGAGAGGGGCAGTCTTAGGGCATGGCTAGGAGAAGGCTCTCTGAAAGTTGGGCGCAGACATGGTTTATTTATAGACCCTGTTGCGCCATGTAGTGCTGCATCATCTCGGCCAATCGCATTGCTTCATGCAATTAGATCAAAATCTAATTGGTGGGATGACATCACCTAATCCAATCAGATGAGAGCCCCATAGATTCATCTTTTGATGGCGCCTAAGACTGGTCAAAGTCTATAGGTAAGGGTCACCTAAGTTGAATCCAAGAAGCAACCTGGAGTCCCATCCGCATGGAACTCCAGGCATCCCTATCCATGGGCGCACGCCATCCAAGGCATGTGCTCCCTCCTTTCTAAATTCTAATGAGGGGACAAGCTCCTATCTGCTCTCCAATAAGTGCACAACACATGGACAGATGTCCAAGAGTCAAAGGTCAATGTTTGACCAAAGTCAAAGGACAAGAATTAGCAGATGACGAAAAATGGCAGGTGTTGTCTCAAATTTATCTCATAAATTAAGACAACCATTTTTCTAACCTGGACAATCTCCAGTCAGACTAGGTAAAAGAACATGAGTGAGCACAAACATATTTGCCTCAGTCGAGATAACTTTTCATGATAATAAAAGGAGAATATTAGGCTCAATCGTGTGCTAGCACGATTTCCTTGAACCTAATTGAATCTAATTCAAATCAATTGAATTGGGTTAGTCCAATTGATGATATCCAGATCTAAATCATTGTTTGTGTAACCCAGTTAGGTTTAGTTCTGTATGGTAATGGGATATGTCATGATCTCCATCATCGACATCATCGAAACTCCTTTTGATGGATCAGAACTCTTTTATTTCAGACAACTGGAATGATTGATCATCTAAATCATTCTAATTGCTCCCAAAATCCACCAGCGACACCTAGCAATATATGGTGGCAATCTATCAAAACTAAAAATGAACCTCTTGGTGCAGCTACCTGTGTGATTAAGTTCTTCTATCTTGAGTCCTGATCAGATTAGTATTAAGGTGAACTCATCAAACCATAATTCCTATCATACAATTTAATCATTTGACTCAAGTTCGATATGAAATCCTTAATAAAAACTCTTCCTATTATTTCACTTTCAGCCATGGCCATTGGCTTATGGACTTGATTCTCATGATCATCATAGGACTGCTCCTCATCCACTGAGGTAGATAGATTTCATCTTGGTGCAATCCAATTCCTGTAATGAACATGCTATAGCCAACATACACCTCAAAGTTCCGAATGGCTAGGAGATCGAGTTATAGTGTAGTCAAACTATAACACCCTCATGGTGAACTATCGATGCACCTCAGGTCAAAGAACCAGACACATCACTGCAGCTTCGAGTCTGTCATCGATGAGAAGGTAGACTTCCTTATGACTACTCTAGGTGGTCACGCTCGGTGCCCTCATTCTCTAACGAGTACCTGTACTCTCACTCTGGTGTCTCTGCACCATAGACTCAAGACTTATCTACTATGAAGAAGTGATTGTACACTAACCTTCCAAATCAATCACCATCCTCATGATGATCCTACGGCCAGGAGTATTTTATGAGTTGTTAATGAAAATTCTTATCTTAAATTTTCAACTCTTGAAAATAAGAATTATCATTACCATAACTCAAGGAATGTATCACAGACACTAAATACACATATATAATAAAAAATAACCCATTTTATTATTTATAGTCAAAATTACAATTTTGCCCTTAAAAGTGTATTATAAGTGTCAGCCAATTTTGGCTTCTAAGGCATACATATCTAACAAACTTTCACTTGACCTAAAGCCAATTGGCTACAAATCTAAGTTCCATCTTCTCAAGATGGGCTTCGATCTTCTATTGGCCCAACGGCTTCGTAAGCTGTCCTCCGCATTGTCTGCAGAATCGACTCTCTTGACTTCGACGTAATCCTTCTCAAGATAATCGCGGATGAGGTGGTATCACCGTTCGATGTGCTTGGATTTTTGATGAGACTTTGGCTCCTTAGCAAGGGCTATGGCACCATTGTTGTCGCAGTACAGAGGAATGGCATCTGATGGCATTACTCCGATCTCTGCGGCAAATTTCTTGTACCAAAATGCCTTCTTTGTAGCTTCTGATGCAGCGATGTATTCTGCTTCTACGGTTGAATCTGTTATCACTATCTGTTTGGAACTTTTTCAACTGATAGCTCCACCATTGCATACAAATAGACTCCCAGATGTCGACTTTCGATCATCTATATCGGACATAAAGTCTGAGTCTGTATACCCCTGGACTTGGAGTTCTCCATTACCAAAGACCAATAACACATCCTTAGTTCTTCTCAAGTACATAAGGATACATTTCACAGAAGTCCAGTGTTCTTCATCTGGATTCGACTAATACCTGCTCGTGACACTCATAGCATGGTCTATATCAAGTCGTGTACATAACATGGCATACATGAGGCTCCCTATTGCTGAAGCATAAGGGATCTTGCTCATGCATTCTATTTTCTTAGGTGTGCTAGGGCACATCTTCTTGGAAAGATGAATGCCATGTCTGAAGGGTACTAAATCCCTCTTAGAGTTTTCCATGCTAAACCTCTTTAGCACTTCCTCTACGTACATTTTTTGTGAAAGTCCTAGCATCTTATTTGGTGTATCTCTATAGACCTTAATTCCTAAAATAAAGGATGTTTCTTCAAGATCTTTCATGGAGAATTTTTTAGATAACCATATTTTAACTATGGTCAACATGGGAATATCATTCTCAATTAGGAGGATGTCATCCATGTATAATACGAAGAAGACAACAGTGCTCCCACTGACATTTTTGAAGATACATGGCTCCTCCTCATTTTTGATGAAATCAAATAATTTGATCACATCATTAAAATGAGTATTCCAGCTCTGAGATGCTTGCTTAAGTCCATATATGGACCTTTGCAGCTTGCATACCTTGTGATCATCATCACCGGATGTGAAACCTAGCAGCTGTTTCATATAGATATCTTCCTCAAGATATCCACTTAAGAACGCCATTTTCACGTCCATTTGACATATTTCATAATCGAAATAGGCTACAATACCAAGCAATGTGTGGATGGATTTTAGCATAGCTACCGACAAAAAGGTATCCTGATAGTCAATGCCTTCACATTGACTATAACCTTTTATCACTAATCTAGCTTTGTATGTCTCCATATTTCCATCTGCACCAATCTTTCTCTTGTAGATCCATTTGCACCCAATAGGTACCTTCTGGTGGATCTACCAAGGTCCAGACTTGGTTTGAGTGCATCGAGTCAATTTCTGACTTCATTGCCTCTAACCATTTCTTAGAGTCGATATCTAATATCGTCTCATTATAGGTTTTGGGATCATCACCATGAACCCCATTACCTACGAGAAATATTTTCTCTACTTCCTCTAAAATAGTACCTAAGTACCTCTCAGGAGGATGGGAAACCCTTTTCAATCTATGAAGTGGAGGAGGTAGTGAATGGATTGGCTCAACCTATTTTGGTTCTATTAGGTCCTTAGCTCGTTGCTCTTGTGATACTTTCTCATCGAGCTTGATTTTCTTTCCAATGCCGCCATCTTGTAAACTATTTTTCAAGAAAAATGGCATGTCGACTCACAATCACATTGTGATCTTCTGGAATGTAAAAATAATATCCTAATGACTCTTTAGGATATCCTATAAATAGGGCTCTAAAGGACCTAAAGTCTAACTTGTCCGCTTGTTGTCTTTTGACATAAGCCGGACAACCCCAAATTCTGAGATGACTCAAACTTGATTTCTTACCATGCCATATCTCATACGGTGTGGTAGGAACGGTTTTAGAGGGAACCCTATTCAGTAAATATATTGCAGTTAACAAACAATATCCCCAAAAAAAATCAAGAAGATCTGTGAAGCTCATCATGGATCGGACCATATCTAATACGGTCTGGTTCCTCCATTCTAAAATTCCATTGAGTTGAGGTGTTCCAGGTGGTGTCCATTGAGAGACTATGTCATTTTTCTTGAGATAGTCTAGAAATTTCTGACTAAGGTATTCACCTCCTTGATCTGATCGAAGAACCTTAATGGGTTTTTCAATTTGCTTTTCTACTTCATGTCTGAATTCTTTGAACTTTTCAAAGGCTTCAGACTTGTGTCTCATAAGATACACATACCCATACCTGGATAGTCATCGGTAAAGATTATGAAGTAGACAAAGTTGCCTCTAGTCGGCACATCAAATGGGCCACACACATCAGTATGTACTAGGGCAAGAAGATCCGTGGCCCTTTCCCCATGTCCTACAAAAGAGGAGCTTAGTCATTTTGCCATGAAGACATGATTCACAAATTGGATATGACTCAAAAGTCAACGGACTCAATAGCCCATTTTTTCTAATTTGTTAACCCTATCTTCTGCTATATGACCTAATCTTAGGTGCCATAGATACCTATCATTTGGACTATCCCTAGGTCATTTCATGGTATTCATATTTTGCTCGATATTAAAAATAGATACATCAATATGTAACTGATAAAGACTGTTAATAAGGAAACCACTTGCAATTTTATTTCTTTCATAAAGAATGTTACAATGGTCCTTAAGAAAACTAATTACATAGCCTTCTAATGCAAGATAAGAAATAGAAATCAAATTTCTGCTTGCTGCAGGCACATAATAACAGTCTTTTAACATTAAGTCTAAACCAGATAGTAGTCGAAGAGGGTATGTTGCCATAGCCACAACAGCAACTCTTGCTTCATTTTCAACGTGCAGGATCGTCTCACCATCCCTCAGCCTTCTGCTATCCTCAAGATCCTACATAGAAGTGCACAAGTGAGCACTAGAATCAGAGTCAAGCACCCAATTGGATGTAGAAGAAACTACAAGGTTAGACTCAATAACGAGCATACCTCCAGAAGGACCTGCCTCCTTCTTATTCTTCAGGGTGGCCAGGTATGTAGGGCAGTTCCGCTTTCAGTGGTCGTTATTGTCGTAATGAAAATACTTTTCTTTATCAGCGGCCTTCTTCAGCTCTGTCTTTTTCTTCTTTCCTCCTTCCACCTTCTGCTTTTTCGCAAACTTCTTTTTTTTAAAAAAATTTCTCTTGAAATAAGTCCATTCCATAGCAAGCACTGAGCCTTTAGAACCTTTCATGGAAAACTCAGCGATAACCAACATGTTTATAAGTTTGACCAGGGAATTTTGAAGTTTATGCATATGGTAGTTCATGATGAACTGTCCATACGCATCAGTCAAGGATTGCGGAATTATATCATTCTACAGATCTAAGTCCAACCTTACTCCAAGCTTCTCAAGCTCTTCCAAGTCCTTGATCATCATCAGATAATGATCTTGGACTGATTGCCCATCATGCATCTTAGCCTTGAACAGTTGTTTAGTGACTTGATACTTGGCTGTGCGACTCTGTTCACCAAACATCTCCTATATGTGAGCCAACATTTGGCGAGCAATTCTGATATCTTCATGTTGGTGCTGAGGTTCATCAGACATCGAGCCCAACATGTAGTATCTGACCTTGTTATCATCGTCTGTCCACTTATCTAGAGACACTCTCTGCTCAGCAGATGGAGGAGCTGGTAAGGTGGTAGGATTCTGATCCAATACATGAGTTAACTTCTCAGAACCCAAAATGATTTTGAAGTTTCGAAGCCAATCCTTGTAATTTGGTCTGATCAGTCTATGGGTGTCCAGGAATCATGCTAATGGGTTGGATGCAGACATTTTCCTATAGAGAGTCAAAGTTTTTAGTTAGATATTGTAATTAAGACTTAACCAATTTATTTAGAGATTTTATTTTTAAATAAATTAGCTTTCCACTATTTTCTCAGATCCCTACATTCCCTCTGTAGAGATGCGAAAATCTTCATGATTATTGATTTCTAGTGGGTGGTGCAGTCCCACCGACTTACTCATCACCTCACCTAACAGTTATTGGTGATGGGTTAGCCAATGAGTGAACAACTCTTGTTCAATGATTCTCTAATCATGGTGCACCCAAACTTGATCTCTAATTCATGAATCTCACCGTGCCCGAAATATTGATCCACTCCTTAGTTAAGTCAGACCCATCATTTGCATAGATTGGATTCCTAATTGGGTCTCTCACCGTATCCAGAATATTGAGCCCAATCAATCCTCCAGCCCATAGCATCCAATACCTAATAGACATGGTTGTGTCTTTCCGGTGCAACTGAGCCACTATAATCAGTCGAGAACAATCAACCCCAGGAAGGGCCCGCACATCAATAATGGTGGAAGACCTTAGACTTAATCTTTTCTTAGGAAGATTTGATTTAGGTCTCATTAAACTAGACTTGACATAGTCATAACCATTATGACTAACCTAGTGGCATGGGTTAGCTCAGATTATTGACCACCTCAGATCAGAACTGAGCCAACAAACATGGCCAGATAAGTGAGACCAGTGAAACGGATATGCCATTAACTCAACAAGAATGCATTCGAGTCGAGTAGCTCTCAATTAAAAATCAGTCGATCGTATCTGCCAAACTTACCTTAGACATCAAATTGTTGAGCCAGAACCAATCGAGTTAGCCTATAATCCAGACTCTAACCACTGAGCCTAATTAGGTCTTAGCTTGATCGATCACTCATCGTGACTTGATCTTGACCTAGACTTAATCCTATTAGGCTGGTCAATTTAAGCACTGTTGATCCCATCTAACCAACTCTTGATTCGATTTGATCAACCGCTTAGACCTAATTAAGCTACCCAAGCCCGAATCCAATTTTATGAACATGTCTTAGATCTGAAAATTCTCAATTTTTAGATCTAATATGTTTCATAATCTTAATTCTTAATTAAGTTTAGGATTCATAAACAAAATATGTAAATAAGATCCTAAGATTTTAGGATCTAGGGTTTTGCAGAAAATAAGTTTTCAATTTCTAATTAAGGACGAACGTGCAGCTCCCCTACACATCATAAGAACACCCCATTGAATGGGAGGAGAGGGTCCTTAAATCCTACTTTATTGATATGACCGGACGGCCAAGGGGAACGCCTTAATTAGAAATACAATTAATCTACAAAACTAATTAGATCTAAGCATATATCTCATATAAAAATTGATCTAATTAAAATATGTTTTGCATACATCTCATGTATCATATCATGCATGTTTTTCAAATCTAAATTATCTCATAATTATCTAAAAAATTAAATTTAAAATTGATCATATCAAATAAAATTTAATCTCGATCTTTTATAGAACTATTTTATAACTAGTCTAAACATGCAACTATCATATCTCATATGAACAAATTTAATTTAATTTATTTTCTATTTTTAGATATGATTATAATATTTATAAGATCAAAAAATAATAAATAAATAGATCTCAAAATTATATTTAATCAAATAAAAATTATGATTATACTAGACTACACATAGAATAATTCTATTCCTAGTCTAGTTATGTATCTCATACATTTTAGATCTAGATTAATTATTTTTTTAATTTTTAAATTTTCTAATTTTAGATCTAATCATATCTCATGTGATATCTAAAATCATTAATTTATCAAATTAAATTAGATCTAAATAAAGTTTATGCAACCTGGCTCTGATACCAGTTAAAGGAAAAAATTAGATTTCCCGGATCAGGTTCGTTCAAATCTGATTGGATCGAGAGACAAATTTCAAAAATTTTCTCTTAGATCCAAATCAGATCTGACACTTTTTAGATCTAATTTTATGATTAATAAATAAAAAAATTAAATTAAATTAAATCTAAATTAATGTTACCTTATTTGCTGGGTAATCCGATTACCCTTTGATGATCCTACTGATTGCCTGAGGTTCTACATCTAGCCATGCAAGCACCAGGCCTCTACCGGTATCTACTTGTGCTGGATCTGAAGATCTTTTTTTTTATCACATCTCCAAAAATTAGATCTGGATCTGATTTGGAGGATCTTCGAAATTCCTTTCGAAGATCTGTTGTCGTCTCTGCAGCAGTGCTGCCTTCTTTCTTTTCTCGTCAGCCTTTTCTTACCTGGATCGCACCAAACTGAAGCCCAACTTCCCTTGGGCATGGAGAGAAGAGAGAGAATTAGAAGATGGTGTGGAGGAGAGAGAGGGGCAGTTTTGGGGTATGGCTAGGAGAAAGCTCTCTAAAAGTTGGGCGTAGATAGGGTTTATTTATTGACCCTACTGCGCCATGCAGTGCTGCATCATCCCAGTCAATCGCATTGCTTCATGCAATCAGATCTAAATCTGATTGGTGGAATGACATCACCTGATCCAATTAGATGAGTGTCCCATAGATTCATTCTTAGATGGTGCCTAAGATTGGTCAAAGTCTGTGGCTAGGGGTCATCTAAGTTGAATCCAAGAAGCAACCTAGAGTTCCATCCGCATGGAACTCCAAGCATCCCTATCCATGGGCGCACACCATCCTATGCATGCACCCCCTCCTTTTCAAATTCTAGTGAGGGGACAAACCCCTATCTACTATCCAATAAGTGCATGACACATGGGCAAATGTCCAACAGTCAAAGGTCAATGTTTGACCAAAGTCAAAGGACAAGAATTAGCAGGTGATGGAAAATGGCAGGTATTGTAAATTTATCTCATAAATTAAGATAATCCTTTTCTAGTCTGAACAAGCTCCAGTCAGACCAAGTAAAGGTATCTAAGTGAGCACAAACATATTTGGCTCAATCAAGACAACTTTTCATGATAATAAAAGAAGAATGTTAGGTTCAATCGTGTGCTAGCACCATTTTCTTTAACCTAATTGAATCTAATTCAAATCAATTGAAGTGGGTTAGTCCAATTAATGATATCTAGATCCAAATCCTTATTTGTATGATCCAGTTAGGTTCAGTTCTGTATGGTAATGGGATATGTCATAATCTTCATCATCGATATCATCGAAACACCTTTCAATGGATTAGAACTCTTCTGATTCAGACAACTGGAATGATCGATCATCTAAATCATTCTAATTGCTCCCAAAATCCACCAGTGACACCTAGCAGTATATGATAGCAATCCATCAAAACTGAAAACAAACCTCTTGGTGCAGCTACCTATGTGATTAAGTTCTTCTATCTTGAGTCCCGATCAGATTAGGATTAAGGTGAACTCGTCAAACCCTAATTTCTATCATAAGATTCAATCATTCAACTTAAGTCCGATATGAAAACCTTAATAGAAACTCTTTCTATTATTTCACTTTCTGTCATGGCCATGTGCTTATGGACTTGATTCTCATGATCATCATAGGGCTGCTGAAGGGAAATCCTGATTTCCCGGTCCAGGTTCGTTCAGATCTGATCAGATCAAGAGATATATTTCAAAATTTTTTCTCTTGATCTCAATCAGATCTTGATATATTTCAGATCTGATTCTTATTATTTTAACAAAATAAAATTAAAAGATAAATTAAATCAAATTAAATTTACCTAATCTGGGTAATCCTATTACCCTGTTGATGATCCTGTTTGCAGCGGAAGGTTCTAGATCTTAGCCACGCAAGCGCCTGGCCTCTACCAGTATCCACTCGGGTTGGATCTGGAGATCCTCTTCTTCTCTATCATGCCTCCAAAAATCAGATCTGGATCTGATTTGGAGGATCTTCAAAACTCTTTTGAAGATGAGCAGTCGTCCTTTGCAGCAGTGCAGGCTTCTTATTTTTGATCGCCTTTCTTTGATCTGAATTGCACCAACCAAGGTCCAAAACTCCTTTTGGACATGGAGAGCAAGGGGAGAAGAGACTATGGCATGGAGAAGGAGGAAGAGGCAGCCTTGGGGCATGGGGTTTCTCAATTGAATTGCTTCTAAGAATCTGAGTTGGGCGCAGGGTCTTATTTATAGACTAAGCGTGATCCAACTCCTCTTCCTCCCAACCAATCACAACCCTTTATGAAATCAGATCTAAATCTAATTGGTAGGAATAGAGACCCCTGGATTCCTCCTTAGAGGGCACCTAAAACCAGTCAAAGTTGGTTCTTAGAAGAACTCTATTTGAAATCCAAAAAGGAGATGGAGTCCTTGTCCAACAAGGACTCCTAGGCGCCTCCAACTTGGGCACACGCCTAGGGTGGCGTGCGCCCTTCTCCTTGCCAGGTTCTTGCGGGGGGACAGGCCCCCACCAGCTCTCCAATACGGTGCATGATATGTGGTCAAAAGTCAAATTGTCAAGGTCAACATTTGACCAGTCAAAGGTAGACTTTTGACCAAACTCAAAGAACAAGAAAATGCAAGGTGACCAAAAGATAGGTATTTCTTACAAATAAGACAACTTTTCTGACTTGGGACAACCTTCCTGTCAGACCATATGAAGGCCCTTTTAGAGCACAAACTCCGTTGGCTCAGACAGGACAACTTATTTATGATAGCAAAAGAAGAGAATGTTAGGTTCAATCGAGTGCAGCACGATTTCCTTTAAACCTAATTGAATCTCATTCAGATCAATTGAACTAGATCAGTTCCAATTGATGATCACCAGATTCCAAACCCTTTTTGTGTGACCAGTTAGGTTCAGTTTCTGGTATGTAATGGATATGTCATGATCTCTATCTATCGACATATCATCGAAACTCCTTTCGATGGATCAGAACTCTTCTGATTCGAACAGCTAGAATGATCGATCATCTAAATCATTCTAATTGCTCCCAAAATCCACCAGTGACACCTAGCAGTATATGTTGGCAACCCATCAGAGCTAAATGCGAACCTCTTTGGTGCAGCTACCTATGTGATCAGTTTCTCTATCTTGAGCCCCGATCAGATTAGGGTTAAGGTGAACTCGTCAAACCCTGTCTCTTTCATATGATGTAATCATTCCGATTCGAGTCCAATGTGAAAATCTAATAGAAACTCTTTTCTATTATTTCACTCTACCATGGCCATGGATTTGGACTTGATTCTCATGATCATCGATAGGGCTTCCTCTGACACGAGTAATAGGATTCACTTGATTGCAAGTCCGAGTTCTACAATGAACATGTCATAGCCAACATACACCTCAGGGTTCGCATATGGCTAGGAGACGAGTAATGTGTAGTCAAACTATAACACCTCATAGGTAACTGTCATGCATCTCAGTTCAAAGAACCAGACACACACTGCAGCATCCGGGGAAAAAGGTCAGTCTTGAAGAGAAGGATGAGCACTCCCTAATGACATTACTCGAGGTGATCACGCTCCAATGCCCTTCTTCTCTAACAGTATCGTTACTCTTGCTCCGTGTCTTCCACACCGTGACTCAAGACTCATCTAACTAAAGAGAAGCGATTGTACACCAACCTTCCGCATCAATCACCATCCTCGTGATGATCCTCATTGGTCAGAGCAATTTATAGTTATCATGATTTTCATGTCCTTAATATTTTCAACTCTTTGAAAATATGAATTTATTATCCATTAACTCAAAGGATGTATCACGAGGGACATAAAATAACATGTATGTGAATAGAAATAACCCCATTTATTGATTTTTAGCAAAATTTATAATTTGCCGCTAGAGTGATTCAACACGTGTCAGCCAATGCTGGATCTAGGGCACATATATTCTATAGCTCCTCATCCAATTCGCATGGTAGGATAAGATTCCCATCTCGATGCAATCTAATTATCTACATATGAAACATGCGTATAGCCAACATACAATCTTAGGATTTTGAATGGCTAGGAGATCGAGTTCATGGTGTAGTCAACCTATAACACCCTTAACGTGAACTGTCAATGCACCTCAGGATCAAGAACCAGACACAACCACTGCAGCTTATGAGTCAGTTCATCGATAAGAAGGTAGACTTCTTTATGACTTCTCAGGTGGTCACGCTTCGGTGCCCCTTCTCTAACGAGTACCTTATACCTCTCGCTCTAGTGTCTCTTACACCATAGACTCCAAGAACTCATCTACTATGAAGAAGTATTATCACTACCTTCTGAATCAATCACCATTACTCATATGATCCTATCGTCAAGGAGCCTTTATAAGTTAATAACATGAAATTCATGTCTTAAACTTTTCAACTCTTGAAATATTGAAATTTCATTACCATATAACTCAAGGATGTTATCACAGATACCTTAAATATATATTTGTGAATAAGAAAATAACCCATGTTATTTATTTAATAAGTTAAAATTATAATTTTGCCCCATAGAAGGTGTATTACAAGTCTCCGCAATTATTACTTATAGGGCACACATTCATAACAAATACCAATTGAAGGAGTTTCAGGTCAGAAAGAGTTCGACCAGTTCAAAGGTCAGCCGGGCTGAAAACTATCAAATGAATACTTGTGAAAATGCTCAAGCAACTACATTTCACTGTTTCAAGTTCGTTCGGATGAGGTCTAAGATATCTTGCGGGTTTTGCAACTATATGAAAGAGCTAGTAACAAAACTGAGAAGATCGCTTGGCATTGCATGTAGTCGAAGTCAGCCATCTTGAAGTAACTAAAATAATCACTAAGACTGGTTAGTTTGGTCATGATTCATCACAATCAATGGGATTCACCCTTAGAACTAGACATCTTACCAAATCGACAGGAGATTTTATCCCTAAACCATAATACAACTCAAACTTATTAATTGCCTCTTTCTTTGCTATACATGATCAACATCTTCTCAAAAGATACCGCTGATACCTATGCTGAAACATACTTCCAAGCTATGATACTCCAAACTATTGATAAAAGAGTAAGGGATGAGACTTGGTAGTCTTAGTGAGTGAAATACAGCCATCTATAGCGGAAAAAATCCAAGAAGTATAACTGAAATGCTCACAAACATATATATTCGACAATAATATCGTGCCTTTTAAATACAACTTTCATATCCCAACCATGCATGAAATCATGTAAAAATATTTCTTTTCTTTTTAAAACTAATGATACTGAAAAATGCATGGCTAACATCAACTGTTCCATAGCACACTCCTATCATGGTAGTATGAAATGGAGCATCAGATACTGCCAAGCCCCCATGGGCTATGAACCTTGCCCCCATCGGGCATAACTAGAACACCTCGCCGCCACTAAGCATTTAATAGAAACATTAGATACTATGCACGACCCAAGAAGGATTGATAGTCCTAGTGGATGCACGCTAAAAAACAAGCATATCCAAAAAACTCGAATGTCAATGAACTTCGTTTTATACATCATTCCAAACAAATGCTCATTCTATTCACAAACTAATACATATTATGAGCTAAGAACAACGTAAAGAATTTGCTTTATATGATAGTTTGCTCTTTATAATAAATACCATATAGCTAAAAACAGAGTAGGATAGAAAACCCACAACTGCTTAATGACCATTAAATCATTCAATGCTTAACTTATCCGATAGCACTTTCTTCTAAGTCTCTTTCCTTTTCTATAATGTTAAACATATTACACAATATACATCAATAACTGATCCATAAATATAACAAAATACATGCTTTGAGCTTCTTTATGCGCTTACTCTTAGTCTCTTCTTCTAATTCCCTCATTACTCCAGATGGATTTTCTATTCTATTTTGCGCTTGCCTTCGAAGTTAGTAAATCCCAACACAAACTTCAAACCTTCAGCAATTGATTGTTTCTCTACGTTCATCATTGCTCCTAAGTTCAGCTAACAACCGATATGTCTATAATTGAGTCACAAACTTATTCAACGAAATATTAAAGAAGCCTTAAAGAAATATATCAACAAAACATTGCTTTTCTCATTTCAATTTCACCTTTTATATCTTCAATTCCACCACGAAACAAAGTGTGATAATTATCATTTAGAATACAATTTATCATTTTAAGGTCTCAAAGTTCTTATCCTGTTAAGGTTTTAAATCCTATTGCAAAAAAATTAATTTCTTCTTTTCCCAATTTTTAGCAATCTTCTTCTTCTTCTCAACCAATTATCACTCAATCTCTCTCGACAATAAATTCTCCCTAACTTTTGACTGAGATATACCACCTTCTCCAAGCCTTCCTTCTCTTCTCTAGCCCTTATGTTAACATTGAATTCAAAACAGTAATAAAAAGAAAATGGTGGCTTTTATTTTGGAGAAGAACAAATTACAGAAGAAAAGAGTTGCTAGACGTCAACATCTCATGATTTTCCCACTTAATTCCAACTTGCTAGCTGTTGCTCAGCATAAGTTTTCAGCTATTTATTTATTTTCTCAAGGCTAGCTCATTTCACATGAAAATATTTTAAAAGTACAACACAAAACCCTCTTGGTTAAAATATGCTCCCAGAAATTTCCATTATTGGGGTCAACACCTAAGAGAAAAGGGTCGACATCCTAACACAGGTTAGCCCTTAGATCATTCTTTTCCTCAAATAGGTCATCCCTTAGGTCATCCTAAAGGTTGACCTCTGGGTCGGCCCCTCACACAAAAGTGTCGATACCTATTAGGTAAGTATCGACCCCTTCTTATGCTACCACAAACTTTCTGAAACTATCTCTCTATTTTTTTGAGATAGTGTCGACACCTCTTGGAGAAGTGTCAACCCCTTCCCCCAAATTTTGATAAAAACTTGTTTTCATACTTTGTTCATAGCTTTACTTAATACTTTGCTCATTATTTTACTCTCTATTAACTTTAAAACATAAATATAAATAAGGAACACCCCCAATTTGGACGATCATGCAAAAAGATGCAACTGAGTTGGTAAGCAGATGCGACCAATGCTAGAGGACATCGAACATTTAGCGCCAACCATCGACTCAACTAGCTCCATTCACGAACCCCTGGCCCTTTGCTTAATGGGGAATGGATATCCTCAGACCATTTTTTATCACCATAGCACAGAAGTTCTTTCTTATTGCGGTCGACTATTTCACCAAGTGGGTGGAAGCAGAGGCACTAGCAATAATTACTGAAGCCAAAGTTCAGAATTTTATCTAAAAGTTTATTATATGCCAATTTGGCTTACCCCAGATCATCATAACTGACAATGGATGGCAATTCAATAATTTGAGATTCATAGGGTTCTGTAACGACTATAGGATTTTCCATAAATTGACATCGATAGATCATCCTCAGACCAATAGTGAAGTCGAGGTGATGAATAGGATATTATTGCAGGGTCTAAAAGCTCGAATTGGCCAGGCCAAGGGATTATGGGTTGAAGAGCTTTACAACGTCCTCTAGGCGTATTATACAATCCAACGGGTTTCGATCAGAGAAACACCTTTCTTGCTGGCCTTCAGAATAGAAGTCGTGATACCTTTGGAGATTGGGCTACCCGCACTCCAGGTGGAGGAATTTGATGAGGATAGCAATTCCATCGAAAAGAGGGCAAACTTGGATTTGCTAGAGAAAACTCAAGAACGAGCTCAAATTTGGATGGCCAATTGTCAGCAAAGAGTAGCTCGACATTACAATTCCTAAGTTAAAGGAAAATCTTTTCTGGTAGGGCAGTTGGTTCTTTGTCAAGCAAAAATTTCTCGTCCAACCGAGCAATCAAAGCTGTAACCAAACTAGGAAGGCCCTTACCATGTGGCTGAGGTAGTTCAACCTGGTGTCTATCGCCTTTGTTGGTTGGATGGAACTCCAATATTGAGGATGTGGAATGCTGACAATCTTCGTAGATATTATTCATAAACTATAATTCTTATCTTCTCTTCAATAATAATAAATAATAATTTCAAGTAGATCTAATCTCTAGTGAAAATCACCAACGTGCATTCCTCGGCCATGGTCGAGGAACGTAATGCATCTTCAAGAATTTGCCAATGTGCATTCCTCGATCATGATCAAGGAACGAAACACATCTCCAATAAAAATTGCCAACGCACGTTCCTCAGCTATGGCCAAGTAATGTAATGCATCTCCAAAAATTTGCCAATACGCGTTCCTCAGCCACGGCTAAGGAACAAAATGTGTCTCCAACGAAGTTCGCCAACGCACATTCCTCGGCTATGATCGAGGAACGGAACGTGTCTCCAAGAATTTGCCAATATGCGTTCCTCGATCATGGTCGAGGAACAGAATGTGTCTCCAATGAAAATCGCCAATGCACGTTTCTCGACTACGATCAAGGAACAGAATGCATCTCCAAAAATTTGCCAACACATGTTCTTCAACCACGATCGAGGAACAGAACATGTCTCTAACAAAGTTCACCAATGCGCATTCCTTGACCACGTCCGAGGAACGGAATGCATCTCCAAGAATTTGCCAACGCACGTTCCTTGATCACGATCAAAGAACAGAATGCATCTCCAATGAAAATCGCTAACGCACGTTCCTCGACTATGGTGGAGGAATGGAATGCATCTCCAAAAATTTGCCAGCACGTGTTCCTTAGCCATGGTCAAGGAATGAAACATGTCCAATGAAATTCATAGCATGCTAGCCGAGGAACGGAATGTGTCCAATGAAATTTGCTAGCACACGTTCCTCGACCATGGTCGAGGAATGGAATGCATCTCCAAAAATTTGCCAACACACGCTCCTCAGCCTAGGCCCGATTAAATGATCCTATTTTCCTCGACTAAAGCTGAAGAATAAGTCGAGCATATGAGGTTCGGCAATATGAAAATGAGGTAAAGTTTAACATAGACGTCCTCAACAACTTCAAAAAAGGCATGTATTCATTGAAACATGCCTATATTTATAGTTTGGCTGGCGACGGACAAAATACCTTGGAACATTTTGAGGTGTGACAAAATGTACCGATCGGTTAAAAAAAACAAGAAGAGAAGAAAAAAGGAAGAAGAAGCTCAGCCATCATTGAGCAAAGATTACATCAAGCTTTGTTTGGGGCCCGGGAACTATTGACTTGAGCATGGTCAGACAGCGTGATCACGGTCGGAGACTGAGAGGGCGCTCCATGCTCGACCGTCTGGTCTTCGCGAGCCAGGCTGAAAAGGTCTTCTATCTAGACCTCCCTATCCCCGCCCTCGTCAGCCTCCTCCTCGTTGTCCGATTCCAGCAGCTCAAGATTGAAGTCTAGGAGGATCTTCTTCAGTTTCTCTTTTAGATCGATCCCCTCCTGAATGTACGAAAGTGAAGCAAAATCCACCTTGATGTCTCGAAGCTCGATAGAAGATTTGAAGGTCTCGACAGTGGTGACCTTGGCAGCTTCCAACTCATCCTCGTACTTCTTTTTCTCGACCTTCGGTCGAGCTTCAAAATCGGACCAAACTTTTGAAAGTTCGGACTCAAGCATCCTCACCTCCTTCTTCAGCTCCTCCTCGGCCTTTAGCTTGGAGAGCTCAGTGTCGTCAGCTCTCCTATTGGCCTGATTGGTCTTTTCCTCGACCTCTTATGAAATACGCCGAGCTTCCCATATTACGTCGGAGAAATGATCCAGGTGGTGGGTGAGCTATGATTAAAAAAGGATGAGGAAGATCAGTGTCAAAACATCATCAAGAAAAGTCTGAGGGTTAAAGGTCAGATTTTACTCGAAGAAGGGAATCATACGAATCCCGAACCCGAAAGGTGCCACCCTCGTGGTCCATGGTCTCCACATCGGTGGGGATGAGGATGGACTGGATTAGGGATCGAGCAACCCAGTAGTCATCGAAGCCGCTCCTACTGTCCCAAGATTTGGCTCCGAGCAACACCTCCATTAGGGTGGAAGCTTTGGACGATGCATTGGCCATCCATGTTGACATTCAGATTAAGATCCAAGGCCTCCCTAAACCTTGGCACGATGATGACATAGAGGAATGAGGAATCGGATCCCCCGAAGGCATTGATCGAAGCAGCTCCACCAGCTTTGTAGGACCCAAGGATTATTTCCTTGACTCATGGCTAGGAGTCGAGGATCGCTCAACAGTGGGTTGGGCAAGAACAACCTCTGATCTACTATGTTTAGGGGCAGGCGTCGTGCTCGCCTTTCTCTTCTTCATGGACCTCCTGAGAGCTTCAAGATTGGCCCAGTTCATTGCTGCAAGAAATCGAGTTGAATGATGAGAATGATGAAGAAAAATAATGGAAAAGTCAGGTCGAGCTAAGACCAAACTTACTCTTCGACTCCGTCGGAATTAATCCAGCCTTGAATAGATTTTCCTTGATGAGGAGTTTGGACAATGGTGGGGGGATGGTGTTAAAAAGCAGAGCTATATCTTCTTCCTCGATGTCGGATAATGTCGGGGCCTTGACCGCCGACCTATGCGGTCAGCCCCAAAGAATGTTGAAGCCCCAGGGTTGCTTGGCTGAGATAAAAAAGAAGCACTCCTTCTAGTTATGTACCAAAGAAGGAGCACCTCGGAAGAGATGAGGATCCTTCTGAGGAGAGGCATACCACCACTCAACCTTCCTAGGATGATCTTTTAAGGTGAAGCAACCTCGAAGAAGTCATGGGTAAGTTTGACCCCGAGGAAAAGGCAGTGGGTGAAGAAACCTATGATCTATCATCAGGAGTTCGGCATTAGGCTACACAAACTAATTCTGAAAAGGTTCAAGAACTTGACAACCAGAAATTGAAGAGAAAACCTAAGACCGGCCTTCAAGGATTCCTCATAAACACCTACTCTTCTCGGACGAGGAAGAGCTATTCTCTCTCCGAGATCAGCAACCTCTAATTTGAAGGAGTTTGGGATTTGGTACCTTAACCTAATAAAGTTTAGATCCTTGAAGGTGATGATCGAATTAATCCTGAAGGGGCCATAGACTGGGACCCCCTGTTCTTCGAATCTACCTGAAAAACTAGGAGCCTCAAACTCATGATCCTCGTCCCTCAAATTATTATTCAAACTCCAAGTGGACGGGGCCGAACTTACTCTACTCATTGTGGGGGAAAAGGGAACTAACCTATAGAAATGGTTGTGGCTGAGCAACAAAAAACCAAGGATGAGGAAGGAGGTAGGGTATTCCCAGTTGAGCAACTATCTTGCAAGCGCAAGTTCCATAGCTCCCCCCAGCAATAGCAACAATTGGCACTAGAGGAAGGGACCTCGATCGATTTCGAGGCCCAATCTTGAGAGGAGGAAGCTCGTCATCGGTTATCATGAGGACTCGAAGGGGAGCATCAAATGCATCTCAGCATTTGAATGGCCAACAAACCAACAACATTCAACCGATTAATGCACCACCATCATCGATTCAGGAAAACCCACTAGCGGCACCAGTGATCTCATAGGAGTAGTACAATATGCTAGTCCACCAGGTGTAGGCACTCTCGACTGCTGTAAAAGGAATACAATAAGCTAGTGAGCACCACCCAATCGATGAAAATTCGAGCCCGGCCCAAGGAAGATAGGGGGAACAACGCCCCAAAGCCTAAGGGTGGAAGCTAGTCATCATAGCCGACCTATCAGCCCTCCTTATCGAAGACCTGGATGCTCACCTACACCTGTTTCTAGAAGAGACTCCACCCTGGGGCATCTATCTCCTCAGCATCGGCCAACCCGAAAAGAGGACATGGAGAAGAAGCTCAAAGAAATGCAGCAACAACTAGATGCATTGCGAGCACCAAGGTAGCAGGGGGATGATTTGGGGTTCAATATTGATCCTCGCTTTACCCAAGAAATCATGAGTGAGCCATTACCCCCACGGCTCAAGATACCTCAGATGGAATTGTATGATGGGACTGCCGACCCCATTGATCATTTGGATAATTTTTGCACCCTCATGCATCTGCAAGGAGCTAGTGATGCATTTCTGTGCCGAGCTTTTTCTTCGACTCTAAGGAAGGCAGCTCGATATTGGTATTCGAATCTATAGCTGGGGTCCATGGATTCCTTCCACCAGCTAAGCCGCCAGTTTGTTGCCCATTTTGTTAGTAGTCATCAACAATGCCATAATTTGGACTTCCTTGTGAGCATCAAGCAGCAGGAAAATGAGCCTCTTTGGGATTACATTAACCGCTTCAACGCTGCCACCTTGGAGGTCTGAAATTTAGATCAGTCAGTCGCTATCGCAGCACTCAAGGTTGGGCTTCTCTGAAATGACCTTCTATTTTCCCTCAACCTTGATTATCTGAAGGACTTTGCTGAAATATTAGAGCGGGCAGAGAGGTATGCCCAAGCCGAGGAAGCCTGAGACCAGCAAGGAAGTAACCAAGGCAGGAGGTCAGGACCAGCCCAAAAGCAGGAGAAGAAGAAAGACTATCGATGGGTGTAGCATTGTCGGGAGGAGCCACACCCTCGTCGGTCACACACTCCACCTTAGAGTGACCGACCTACATCTCTAAAGCCTCGACATCGGTCTAGAATTCCACCTAGGAGGTTCAATTATTACACCCCCTTTAATACTCCCCGAGCTTAGATTCTGATGGAAATAGAACGGCAAGAAGATATACCATGACCAAAGAAGATGGTGACTACATCCCAAGTGAGGAATCCAAGGAAATACTGTAGGTATCATTGCAATCATGGGCATGATACGGAAGAATGCTGGCAGCTTAAGGACGAAATAGAAGCATTGATCAGAAGAGGATGACTCCGATGCTTTGTTGATGAATGGCAGATCCCAATGCACCCATGCGGAGGGCAACCAACGCAAGAAGATCCTCATAGGGAGCAGCTAGCAGTGAGAGAGATCAGAATGATCGCTAGGGGGCATTTCACGAGAAATATCTCAGACCAGGTCCAATCTAAGGAAGAAGGATCGAAGAAGAGAAAGGTTAACGATGAGATCACCTTCAACGAGGACAACCTGTAGGGAATAGATCAGCCGCATGATGATCCTATAGTTATTGCTTTGAATATTTCAAATTATGATGTACAATGAGTCCTTGTTGGTAATGAAAGTTCAGTAGATGTTTTATTTTATGATGCTTTTGTTTGAATGAACTTGGATCCTAGGTGGCTAATGAAGAGGAATGTACCTCTAGTTGGATTCTTTGATAGTACGGTCCTGATGGAGGAAACTATTACGTTAATGATAAAAGCTGGTCAACCTTCAAAATAGGCCATGGTTGAAATAACTTACTTTATAATGAACAACCCCTCCACTTATAATGTTATTTTAGGTCGGCCGGGATTGAATGCCCTTCGAGCAGTGGTATTGACTTTTCAGTTGAAGGTAAAATTTCTGACCCCAGGTAGAATTGGTGAGCTCCGAGAAAACTAGTTGGTCACAAAGGAATGTTATATGGCTACAATACGAGGGAAAATTCTCAAAGAGTAGCCTATGAATGAATTGGATATGCAGGATGAACAAACTGAACAAAGAGGGTCCCAAGTGGAAGAATTGATCTCGGTACCAATCAAGGAAGACCCAAGTAAAGTTGTGAAGGTCGGCTCAAGCTTGTGAGAAGAGGATCGACAACACCTCATCTCAATTCTATTAGCTAATGTCAATGTATTTGCTTGGTCGGCTTTCGATGTGCCTAGCATCGAACTGCAGGTCATGGTTCACCGACTTAATTTGGATCCAAATTATCATCTGATCAGGTAGAAAAAAAGAAGCTTCACCCCTGAATGCCAGAAGGCAATACAAAAGGAGGTCGACAAACTCTTGAAGGCTGGCTTCATCTGAGAGATTTATTATCTAGAGTAGCTAGCCAACGTCGTCCTCATCAAGAAAGCTAGCAGAAAATGGCATGCATGTATTGATTTTGTGGATCTCAATAAGGCATGCCCAAAGAATAGCTATCCTCTTCCACATAAAGATCAATTGGTGGATGCAACCTTGGGACATCAACTTCTATCATTTATGGATGCCTTCTTGGGATACAAGCAGATCCAAATGGCATTCGAGGATGAGGAGAAAACTTCTTTTGTAACTGACCAAGATCTTTTTTGTTATAGGGTCATGTCGTTCGGCTTGAAAAATGCAGGGGCAATCTATCAAAGGCTTGTGAACAATCTTTTCAAGGAGCAAATAGGAAGAAACATGGAGGTGTATGTAGATGACATGCTCGTCAAAAGCAAGACTGTCGAACACCATATCATCAACCTAGAAGAAACCTTTTCTAGACTGCGGTGCTTCCAAATGAAGCTCAACCCAGATAAATGTGCTTTTGGAGTCACCTCAAAAAAATTCCTTGGTTTTATGGTGTCGCAACATTAGATCGAGGCTAACCCAGGGAAGATTCAAGCTCTTCAAGAGATTAAACCTCCGAGGATGATCAAAGAGGTTTAGCGGCTCGCTGGGAGGATTGCAACCCTAAATAGATTTCTATCAAGATCAGCAGAAAAGAGCCTTCCATTTTTTAAAGCTCTTAAGTAGCCAATGTTAAATATATGTGCCCTAGAAGCTAGAATTGGCTGACACTTGTAATACACTTCTAGGGGCAAAATTATAATTTTGACTAATATCAATAAAATGGGTTATTTTCCATCACATATGTGTATTTAGTGTCTATGATATATCCTTTGAGTTAATGATAATGATAATTCATATTTTCAAGAGTTGAAAATTCAAGACATGAATAATCATTATTAACTCATAAAATGTTCCCAACCATAGGATCATCACGAGGATGGTGATTGATTCGGAAGGTTGGTGTACAATCGCTTCTCCTTAGTAGATGAGTCTTAAGTCTACGGTGTGGAGACACCGGAGTGAGAGTACAGGTACTCGTTAGAGAATGATGGCACTGAGCGTGACCACCTCGAGTAGTCATTAGGAAGTCTATCTTCTCATCGATGACTAACTCGATGCTGCAGTGGTGTGTCTGGTTCTTTGATCTGAGGTGATTGGTAGTTCATCTTAAGGGTGTTATAGTTTGACTACACCATTACTCGGTCTCCTAGCCATATGGAACCCTGAGATGTATGTTGGCTATAGCATGTTCATTGTAGGAATAGGATAGCATCAAGATGGAATCTATCTACCTCGGTGGTAGAGGAGCAGCCCTATGATGATCATGAGAATCAAGTCCAGAAGTCCATGACCATGTGATAAGCATCATAAATTCATCAATAAAAGTATTAATTTATCAATTAATTTATATTAATTTAAGAATTATCAATCAATTTATATATAATTTTTAAAAAATTCATATTTTTATTAATTAAAAAATTAATTAAAAAAATAATAAAAATTAATAAAAATTAAAAAATAAAATTTTATCATCAGTAGAAAGAGCTCATTTTTCTGATCACAACGAAATAAATTTTAAGTAAAACGGAGCTATTAGTCCCATATTGCCTTTAGAAAAAATATCCAGCCCTCCTAGCTCTATAAAAAGAACCCCAGGCCATCAGAAATCAATATCTCCGATCAAGGTGAAGCTTTGGTACAGGACGAAGCCAGGCTATGGGTTAAAAGCTGCTTCGAAGCAACGGATGCCAAGAAGAAGAGCCGAGCTTCTATACCATCTTTCTGCCAATGCCGATCCAAGATCAGAGATCAGGCTATTTTATTTTATTATCTTTTCTTTTTAAATTTTATGTATTTAAATTTTGAAATTTTAGTTAATAAAAATTTTTATTTTTATATTTTAATTTTTTTGCATTTTATTGTAATTTAATTTCTGCACTTTAAATTATTGCTTTACAAGTAGTTGCTAAGATCTAACTAGTAGATCTTAGTACCAAGTTTAAATTCTTGCATCTTTTAATTTTTGCTTTTTATTTTCCGACTTCACTTTTGATCCCAAAACTCTTCTTTTTTTTTTTCTTTTAAAAATCAAAGATTTCAAATCTAAAAACACTACCTTTCCTGTGGATTCGACCCGACTCATTGCTATCTACGCATTTTTTAAATTATTTTAAGAAGTCGGATTAAACTGATAAACACGGTGTCTTAACGACAACACCGCATCCCTATCAAGTTTTTGGCGCCGTTGCCGGGGAAGGAATAGATGCTATTTTTTTTCTTTGATTTCTTTGATTTTTTTTGTAAATTAATTATATTTTTTTAATATTGCTTTCTAATTTTTTTATTTATTTTGTAGAAAAAAAAAGGAGAAAACGAAGAAAGCATCTAATTTTGGTAAGATCAATCCTAACCCTAGTCCTCTTTTCTTTTTATTTTATTTATTTATTTATTTTATTTTTAAATTAATTTAAAAAATATTCATTTAAACCTAATTAAAAGCCACATGATAAGATTAGAAATCCTAACTGTTTAGAGCATGCATCATATTAGTTTTATTTTTATTTTTATTTTTACTTTTTTTGGTGATTGCTGGAGGCAAGGTAAGCCTTTCAGAATATCAATTAGTTGCATGCATCTAGTTTAAATTGCATAAAACCCTTTGATTGAAATTTTTTTTTTTTTTTCATGCATATTCATATTAAATCAAATTAAAATTAAGGGCACAACCCAATTAAACAAGATAAGGTGGGGATTTGATCACCCTTCCTTAGCCCACAAACAACCAACCAGCATCCTGCATTGACCTAAGCCTTTAATTTTAAAATCAATTAGACATCAACCCTAGGAACTCGAGCTCAATAGGACAAGGAATCCTAAGAGTTGAACCGGAAGTTAGGATAAGTCAATTTGACTGGTGTCTAGGAAAGTGGTTCAGGGACGACTGGGCCCGAAGGAAGGTGGTTTCTAATTGATTCCATTCGCTTACCTGGCCAAGCACAATTGGTGTCTAAGGCAAGCAACGGAGGGACTCCCACCGACCTTACACTTACTTGGCTAGTTGATTGGCTAATCCTACACTTGGAGGGCTTGAAGGTGACCTTGGCAGTTAGGAGCTGTCTAGATTTAGGATAACCCTTTGTCAGGATTGATTGACCAACTTGATTGCTAACCAACATCAAGCCTAATTAAACCTAATTCTTCTCTTTCTTCTTAGTTCTAGGACTCCTTAGGATCTTTTCTTTAGAACTCTTCTCCTTACTCCTCTAAAAATAAAATAAAAATAAAATAAAATAAAAATTAAATTAAACTAACTAAAAAATATTAAAAATGATAATTAAATTAAATTAAATTAAAATTAACAAATAAAAATAATTTAAAAAAATTAATTTTTAATATAAAATAATAATAATAATAATAAATAAATAAAAATATTCTAAAAATTTTTTAAACCATACATTAGGGTTACACTAATACATGCATGGTAGAAAATCGCTTTTTCTGATTTAGTTGAACTTAATTGAATGGTTGATTCATATTAAACATAATAATCAAATGGCTAATATAAATCTAATAGTCCAAAAATTAGATAAAGTTGACCTTCTTGATTAGAAAATAGATCAACTCCTAACCCTAGGTCAACAATCTTCTAATTACCAGGAGAGTTATTCAATCTGTGCTAGTCCAACCCATCATGTAAGTGAATATCCTATGACCGCACAGTTTCCATATTTTATCCAAGAACAAGTTCAAGCTTCTCAAGGATACTCCAAATTGATTAATGACCCATTTTCAAATTCATATAATTCAGATTGGAGTAACTTTAATTTTTCTTGGACAACCCAACAGACTCAGGCTCAGACCCAAATTTCACTTGAGCAAAATTATCAAAATTATGCCTATAATAATGGTCAGCCTAGTCAGTTTAACCAGCCATCATATTATAATCAACCTTCATACCCACCTCCTCAACAGACCAATCTAGCTGATGATAGATTTAACCAACTTCAACAATTAATTCTAACTCAACAGTAATCTATCGCCAGACTAGAAGCTCAAATAGGATAATTAGTTGAGTCTAACATGAGGAGAGAACTAGATCAACTATCGAACCTACCAATTTCAAACAACCCACCTAATGACCACCAACCACCTGAATTAAATTATCAATCTAATGTTTCATCTAAGAATCCCCAATTAGAGAATACCAAAGTAATTCCTGAACTTAAAAGCTATAGGATTCTTATGGACCCATACCAAGACCAGGTGAGAGAGGCTAGTACTGATGCTAACCAAAATGAAAACTTAGAGAAACTGATTAGTACTGAGACTAACCACATAGAAGAACCCAAGCCAGGAATTAGTACTGATACTAGTTCCAGTTTAAATGAGATAGAAATAAGGGAAAAGAGAATAGATGATTTACCCGAGACTTATAAACCTAATGTCCTATTCCCTTCAATCCTAGAAGCTGGTTCTTCTTATAAAAATCAAAAGGCATGTAATGAAATGTCAATGGAGTTGTTTAAGCAGGATCACATTAATTTACCTCCAAAATTAAAATCGCCTTTAGTCACCATTCCAGCACCCATTGAATTAAACTTAACTCCTAAAACTCCATTCATGAGCATTTTAGAAGAACAAATAGGAGTAATTCTTAATAAACATGGGTCTGAGAATGGAATTATAAAATATATCCCAAAAATTAACAGTGAATATATCGATAATGGGATTAAAAATCAACATCAACTTTCTAAGATTGGCAATCCAAAATCATTGGAATTTGTCAATCCAATATTCGATACAGGATAGTGAGCTACATTATGTCTGGCTGAAGATGGTAAACTTAGCGCTTGTTGGGAGGCAACCCAATATTTAATTTTTATCTAATTTATCTTATTTTCTTTTTAGAATAATTTGAATAAGTTGGAAGGAGAGCTCAAATTTGTAAAGGCATGTGCTGGACCAAAAAAATAAAATAAAATAAATAAATAAATAAATAAATAAATAAATAAATATAGGTGTATTCTTCCATTTTTTTTATTACATCCTTTATTTTTTCTTCTTCTCCATTGAGGACAATGTCGATTAAGTTGGGGGGAGAGAAAAATAAAAATTTAAAATTTTAAGTCCTCAAAAAAGTTAGTATTCAGTATTTAGATACTTGATTATGCTTAAGAATCGAATAAAACTAAGCATTTTTAAAAGAAAATTGATACACAGATCAGAGAATCTGTGAGATATTGAGGAATCAAGTATTAAGAAAATTCAATAAAGAGTTAAGTCCAGAACATAAAAATTTTTTCTTTGGAGCATTTCTAATTATTTTTACTAGCATCAAAGAAAAGTCTACTTTTTATAGGCTTGTGTAGGGTAACTATACATTTCTTCATATAAAAATTTATTTTAATAAAATAGTTTCCAAGTACTTCTCACTGAGTAATCGGGCCTCTTTGCCTAAGCAAGCATTGAGTTTCACGTCAAAAGGTGGGAAGGGCAAAGAAGCTCGTTGTAAAGCTAGTCTTAACTCGTAGCCTATTTGATTCGAGCTAGTAAGCCCGAGGGGTATTCTATACCTAGTGCCCTAAAGCCAACTGGTTTGGGAGTCATTGGCCCAAGACTCGCTACATGGATCAAATAGAAAGCTTAAGGAGTTAAGACACTCAATAGTGGTACAACGTTAAAAAAAAAAAAAAAAAAAAAAAAAAATATTGGTTTCCCACCAAGTAACCGGGTCCCGTTGCCTAAGTAAGCAATGATATTCGCGTCAAAAAGTGGGCAATGTGAAAATAAAAATTAATAAATGAAGGATGGAAGTAGCAATACACCTGCCTATATGAAAGTTTAGACAAATCAGAGATAAAAGTGGAATAATTTAGAAAAAGTTCTGAAAAATTTAATGTTCTTTACTTAATTTTTCTATTGATAAGTATTAATACCCTAATGATATATCTCATTTAAGCTCTACTGAATATCAATGGCCATTTTGAAAATTGCTTAGGAAAAATTCGAAACTCTAAAGTTAAAAGGTATTTAAAACTAAATTCTTTCTTTACTCGAGGACGAGCAAAAGCTTAAGTTGGGGGGTGTGATAAGCATCATAAATTCATCAATAAAAGTATTAATTTATCAATTAATTTATATTAATAAGAATTATTAATCAATTTATATATAATTTTTAAAAAATTCATATTTTTATTAATTAAAAAATTAATTAAAAAAATAATAAAAAATAATAAAAATTAAAAAATAAAATTTTATCATCAATAGAAAGAGCTCATTTTTTTGATCACAACGAAATAAATTTCAAGTAAAACGGAGCTAAAATGAAAATGATATGAATTTTTAAAAAATATAAATTAAATAAAAATTAAATAAAAAAGAAAACGGCTCAGTCGGTTCCGCAAGCCGAGCCACCAAGCCAAGCCGAGCCATCAAAGCTGACTCAGCCGTTGAAGCCATCAGCCGGTCCACGATCCAGGCGTGGACCGCCAGCTCAGTAAAATCCGGCGAATCAGAGATTGCCACGTGGCGGACCTAGACCCTTAAAGGGTCTACAGAAATTTATCGTGGCTCACAGGGCAATCTGGTCATTTCACTCGATGACAGAAGCGCTGATTGGCTACGGTGTGCGGTGTGGCCGGTCCATCCGGTCCATGGGAATAGTAATTGTGCGATCGGACGGCTGCGGTTGATTGCGGTCATGATCGGACGGCGGTGGTGATTTCCAGGCTTGATTCAAATTCTATTAAGCTATCTGGCGCGATCCAACGGCCAGAAAACCAAGTGATGAAGATCTGATGGTCCAGAATGCTGCCGGCGGTGATCAAGACTCCCGAAGTGTGATTTGCGGCCAGATTTCCTCGATCAAGCGCGATCCAACGGCCAGAATTTAATCCGACCCGATCTGAGCTTATCTGCATCCGATTTTGATGATTTTTGGACCGTTGGATTCCTGTTGAATGGCTGGATTTTATCAGATTTACTAGAGTCATATCTGAGCTATTTTGATTCAAATTTTAATCAAATTTTTTTGTATTTTTACGATTACAAAGGCTATTAGTCCCATATTGCCTTTAGAAAAAATATCCAGCCCTCCTAGCTCTATAAAAAGAACCCCAGGCCATCAGAAATCAATATCTCCAATCAAGGTGAAGCTTTGGTACAGGACAAAGCCAGGCTATGGGTTAAAAGCTGCTTCGAAGCAACGGATGCCGAGAAGAAGAGCCGAGCTTCTACACCATCTTTCTGCTAATGCCGATCCAAGATCAGAGATCAGGCTATTTTATTTTATTATCTTTTCTTTTTAAATTTTATGTATTTAAATTCTAAAATTTTAGTTAATAAAAATTTTTATTTTTATATTTTAATTTTTTACTTTTTATTGTAATTTAATTTCTGCACTTTAAATTATTGCTTTACAAGTAGATGCTAAGATCTAACTAGTAGATCTTAGTACCAAGTTTAAATTCTTGCATCTTTTAATTTTTGCTTTTTATTTTCCAACTTCACTTTTGATCCCAAAACTCTTCTTTTTTTCTTTTTCTTTTAAAAATCAAAGATTTTAAATCTAAAAACACTACCTTCCCTATGGATTCGACCCGACTCATTGCTATCTACGCATTTTTTAAATTATTTTAAGAAGTCGGATTAAACTGATAAACACGGTGTCTTAACGACAACACCGCGTTCCTATCACCATGGCAGAGTGAAATAATAGAAAGAGTTTCTATTTAGGTTTTCACATTGGACTTGAATCGAATGGTTACATCATATGACAGAGACTAGGGTTTGACGAGTTCACCTTAACCCTAATTTGATTGGGGCTCAAGATAGAAGAACATAATCACACTGGTAGCCGCACCAAGAGGTTCGCATTCAACTCTGATGGGTTGCCACCATATACTGCTAGGTGCCACTGATGGATTTTGGGAGCAATTAGAATGATTTAGATGATCGATCATTCTAGCTGTTCGAATCAGAAGAGTTCTGATCCATCGAAAGGAGTTTCGATGATGTCTACGATAGAGATCATGACATATCCCATTACCATACAGAACTGAACCTAACTGGGTCACACAAATAAGGTTTGAATCTGGTGATCATCAATTGAGCTAATCTAGTTCAATTGATTTGAATGAGATTCAATTAGGTTCAAGGAAATTGTGCTAGCACTCGATTGAACCTAACGTTCTTCTTTTGCTATCATAAATAAGTTGTCCTGACTGAGCCAAAGGAGTTTGTGCTCAATCAGAGGCCTTCATATGGTCTGACTAGAGGTTGTCTAAGTCAGAAAAGGTTGTCTTATTTTGTAGGACATTACCTACCATTTTTGGTCACCTACCATTTCTCGTTCTTTGACTTTGGTCAAAAGTCTACCTTTGACTGTCAAATGTTGACCATTGACACTTTGACTTCTATCCACGTGTCATGCACCTATTGGAGAGCTGGTGGGGGCCTGTCCTCCTGCTAGAACCTGGCAAGGAAGAGGGCGCATGCCACCCTTGGCGTGTGCCCAAGTTGGAGGTGCCCAGGAGTCCCTGTTGGACAGGGACTCCATCTCCTTTTTGGATTCCAATTAGAGTTCTCCTAAGAAGCAACTTTGACTGGTCTTAGGCACCCTCTAAGGAGAAATCCAGAGGACTCTATTCCTACCAATCAAATTTAGATCTGATTTCACAAAGAGTTGTGATTGGTTGGAAAAAAGTAAAGTTGGATCACAGACAGTCTATAAATAAGACCCTGCGCCCAACTCATGATTGTATGATTGTATGATTGGAGAATTGAAATCCCATGCCCCAAGGTTGCCTCTCCCCTCTTCCTCCATGCCAAACCCACCTTCTCCTTCTCCTCTCCACGTCCAAAGTGTTTGGATTCTTGGTTGGTGTGATCTAGATCAGAGAAAGGCGACTGAAAGCTAGAAGGCTGCACTGCTGCATAGGACAACTGCTGATCTTCGAAAAGAGTTTTTGAAGATCCTCTAGATCAGATTCAGATCTAATTTTTGAAGACATGATAGAGAAGAAGAGGATCTCTAGATCCAGCCCGAGAATATCGGTAGAGGTCAGGCACTTGCGTGACTTGATCCAGAACCTTTCGCTGCTTACAGGATCATCAACGGGTAATAGGATTACCCACTTCAAGATAAATTAAATCTAATTTAATTTATCTAATTTTATTTTAATTTTTAAAATAATAATAATTAGATCTGAAACATCTTAGATCTGATTTAGATCAAAGAGAAAATTTTTTAAAATATATCTCTTGATTTGATCAGATCTGAACGAACCTGGTTCGGGAAATCAAGATTTCCCTTCAACCAAAAGATTTTCAATGGTCAGATGAATGCTTGGCAGCCTTCGATTAGCTAAAAAAATACCTCGGCTCCCCACCTCTTTTAAGCAAGCCAGAGCCTAAAGAAGTATTATACCTATATTTGGCAGTCTCTTGTTAGGCAATCAGTTCAGTTCTCGTCCGATAGGAAGCCAAGCTGCAAAAGCCGATCAATTATGTGAGCTGGGTGCTTCATGATGCTGAAACCAGATATAGGAAGCTAGAAAAGATTGTTTATGCTCTCTTAATATCTACGAAGAAGTTGCATCCCTACATTCAAGCGCACACCATCACTATTCTCACCGACCAACCTATCAGATCAATACTATATCAACTGGATACCTCGGGGCGGTTGGCCAAATGGGCTATCGAACTAGGAGAATTCGACATCAAATATTTGTCGAGACCATCCATCAAGGCCTACACATAAGCATACTTCATCCTAGAATGTACAATTCCAGTTGAGGAACCAAGTAACATAGTAGCCTCCATGATCGATGAATGTTGGGTCCTGCATGTCGCTGGATCTTCGAATGCCGCAAGCGCAGGAGCCAGGTTGATCTTAACCAGCTAAGAAGGGGTAGTAGCAGAGTATGCTCTATGCTTTAACTTTCTAGCTTCCAATAATGAAGCAGAGCATGAAGCACTGGTAGCGGGGCTCAGGATAGCAAAGGAGATGGGTGTTCGGCATCTCAGAGTTCATAGCGACTCACAGCTAGTGGTTGGTCAGATTTAGGGAGAATATGAAGCTCGAGAGTCAAACATGGTTAAGTACCTATAGAAGGTCAGGAACTTAGCTTCTAGCTTTTCAATAATGGATGTTCAGTAGATACCAAGAGCAGAAAATACATGAGTTGATCATTTATCAAAGCTTGTGACCCTTGGGCAGCAGATTTAAAAAGAAGCTCATACATAGAGGTCGTGGAGAAATCGAGCATTGAGGAGGCCCCAGTAATGCAAGTTGATCTAGAGCCGAGCTGGATAGACTCCATCCTAAATTACCTGCAAGATGGGACTTTGCCTACTGATCGACATGAGGCTAAGAGGCTGAGGCACCTCGCTCCTCAACATGTTGTCTATGAAGGGAAGCAATATAAGAGGTCTTTCACCCTACCTCTACTCAGATGCCTCCATCCTTCAGAAGCCAATTATGCCCTGCGAGAAGTTCATGAAGGAATCTACAGTAATCACTTGGGGGGCAAGGCTTTGTCCCATAAAATGTTAAGACAAGGATACTTTTGGCCGACCAATGCCCAGCCGACCAATATTCGACTGACCAATATTTTGACCGAGCTACTGCTATCTTCGCTAGATCCATATCCTCTCCAAACTGAGAAACCTAGGTAAAGAAGGAGTCCTCCATGATCCCATCTTTTAAAAAGAGAAGGAAATCTCCCGAATCAATCTAGAGCAATAATTTTGGGAGGTCATTAGAGTCCATGATGGATACGACTCCAATTCCTCTCCTATAAATAAAGGAGGCTCCAAGACCCTTCAGGTACGCTACTCAATTCGATGCTTTCTTCTTTTATTGTTCTCCAATCTCCTAACTTAAGCATCGAAGGGTCTTCACTGAAGAACACTCTAGTGAGGACTTCTTTGTAGGTGATCGGATGAAGCTCTAGTAGTAGTTCTTCCTTGGTTGCAAGTTTTTCGATGGCCGACCTCAGGTGTGGAGATTTGGGAGAAACAGGAACCAATAAAAATATTAGAAAAATCAAAATTCTTAAGAATAAGATATCAAAATTTGGGTTCTAGTTCAAATTTTTTAAATCCAAAACTTTTAAAACATTCTTGCTTCAGAACAAACAGGTTAAAGGATCTTCAAAATTCATTAAAAAATATTTTATGGCTTACTAATACCTAAGGATCAATTATGCTACTTTTAGTTTCAAGAAGATACATATGTCATATAGCCCACCTTAAAGGTGCTAACTTCCAGACTTAGATAATTTTCAGAATTCGCAACAATAGATAGTCATACTTTATACTCAAGTAGCTCAAATAGACCATAAATAATTACTGTCATATATACACAAACACAAATCTTTTAATTCCTTATTTTGTTGGTTCGGGATGTAACACTTATATTAAATATCATTTTTAGATATGCAATAAATGTATCCTATCACCAACTAAAAGGTAAAGATAGATCCCATCTCATTTAGAAATTTATTAATTTTATAGGTTCACTATAATAATCAAACGATAGGCAACATGGATCGAAAGAAATTTTGATAGCATTTTTTTTTAGTTCTTTCATGTAGGGAGAACAAAGAAAAATGCTGTCCAAAATTTTATTTAGAACCCTTAGCATACCATTTGATTACTATAATTATCTATAGAATTATTTATAATTTTTAAACTATCAAAATTGAACAATCAATTGATCATTGTACATAATTCTTCCATCTGTATAAAAAACATATAAATATACAGATGCTGGAGATTATGTACACAAATCAATTGGCGGGTCTATCACTATGTAATGCAATAAAAAAAAGCAATAAGATATAAACATAAATTATTAGCCACAGGCACAGCCCAGAATCCATCGACGGGGGTTTTCTTATCGACCGACATGGCCCAGGGTCATCCATGGCCGCCGACATAGCATGGCCCAAGGCCGCCGACACATTCCAAAACCAACCGATGGGGTTCTCTTAGCAATCGAAATGGCCCACAACCATCAACATGGTCCAGAACCCATCGATGGGGATGAGGGTTCTCTTAGCGATTAGCACGATCGTCGGCATGGCACAAAACCCATTGATGAGGTTTTTCTTATCAGTCGGCGTGACCCAGGGCCATCCACTGCCGCTAATAGGGCACGACCTAAAACCAACTAGTGGAGATTCTCTTAGCGGCCAGCATAGCCCATAGCCCATGGCCCACGACCGCTGGCATGGCCCAGAACCCGTTGATAGGGGCGAGGGTTCCTTAGCGGTCGGCTCGATCCACGGCCATCGGCACGGTCCACGACCATCGACACGATCTAAAACCCACCGTTGGAGGTTTTCTTATCAACTGGCATGGCTCAGGGCCATCCACGTTCGCTGACATGGTACGGCCCAGTCTAGAACCCACCGACACAATCCAGAACCAACCGACGGGAGTTCTCTTATCTGCCAGCATGACCTACGGTCAGTGGATAAATATAATATTTAACATAAATCTTTATAATATTTATTATAAATATTATAAATATTATTATAAATATTATAAATATTAATTAATAAATATGACTATAAAATTTAAATATATATATATATACCTGAGGCTATGGATAGGGGATCGCATAGAGCTTTAAGGGTCGTCGGCGGTGGTGCTAGAGAGAGACGATGGCACTAGATCAGGTAGCCTATGAGAGAGATATACAGATAGTGAGATATAGAGAGAGGAGAGAGAAAGAGAAAGAGGGTAGAGAGACAAAGAGGGAAGAGAGAGTGATAGATAGAGAGAGAGGGAAGAGAGAGATAAAGGAATAGAAAGAAAGAAGAGTAGGGAGGGGGTGGGTCGGGTTGAGGGAAGAGAGGAGACAAATATAGAGAGAGGAGGCAAGCACGATGGTCGGGCCGGCCAAGAAAGAAGGGGAGGCGGGGAGGTGGTGGGGCCGGTGGTCGGGCCTACTCGGGAAGAAGGAGGAGGTAGGGAGGTGGCGGGTTCGGTCGGGGAACAAGGAGGAGTCAGGGGATGTGGTGGATTGGCCGGAGAAGGAGGAGGTGGGGATGTGGCAGGACCGACTGGGGAAGAAGAAGGAAGTGGGGGACGTGGCGGGATCAATTGGGGAAGAGGGAGGCAGGGCCGATCGGGGAAGAAGGTGGAGACAGGGGAGGAGGTGGTACCGACCGAGGAAGAAAGAGGAAGTGGGGGAGGAGGTAGCACCGACGGTGGAAGAAAGAGGAGGTAGGGGAGGAGGCAGCACCAACCGACGAAGAAAGAGGGGGTGGGGGACCTCACCTATGATGGAGAGAAGGGAGAGAGAAAGCTCGATCGAGAGAGGGAAAATAAAATCAGAGCATGAATTGGAAAAAAAAAACTAATCTATGGCAGCGATTTTTGGACCACTGCCATAGATCTACGGCAGTGGTTAGAAAATCACTGTTATAGATTAGTAATTATTATTTTTATTTTTTTCTAAATATTATATAATTTTAAAATTTAATATCTATCTTCATCATTTGTTATCTAAATAATTATCTTTAGAGTGTCATCATAAAAGATCACCTCAATCCGATAGCCCTAGCTTCATCGATCAGTAAAATTTGATTTCGATGATCATGAATGATAGCATGATGATCTGATAGATGAAGATCATCGATGGATCTAAAAATTTATAATGATAATATTGGTGTCATTTGTAGCATAATACCAAAGTTTCACATCAATTGGATATCATTATCATGGTCAATTTAGTACAGAATGATTTGGATCGTTAAATAGAAAATGAGTGATCAAAGAACTAGACAGTTTTCAATTATAAGATAATTTTTTTAGATAAATGAACTTGGTTACTACTTTAATCATTTTTATGGTGGTGATCGTAAAATTCAAACTACAAATATAAGAACGATCCAAAACTATACGTCGCTCGATACCCATTCCTAAACTTCTTTAGTAATTACGCTTGTGCTTTTGCAAGATCTGCTTAACATGAATAGTGTTAGATATATGTGCCTTAGAAGCCAGAATTGGCTGACACTTGTAATACACTTCTAGGAGCAAAATTATAATTTTGACTAAAATCAATAAATGGGTTATTTTCTATCACATATGTGTATTTAGTGTCTGTGATACATCCTTTGAGTTAATGGCAATGATAATTCATATTTTCAAGAGTTAAAAATTTAAGACATGAATAATCATTATTAACTCATAAATTGCTCCTGACCATAGGATCATCACGAGGATGGTGATTGATCCGAAAGGTTGGTGTACAATCGCTTCTCTTTAATAGATGAGTCTTGAGTCTACGGTGTGGACACACCAGAGTGAGAGTATAGGTACTCGTTAGAGAATGAGGGCACTGAGCGTGACCACCTTGAGTAGTCATTAGGGAGTCTACCTTCTCGTCAATGACTGACTCGATGCTGCAGTAGTGTGTCTGGTTCTTTGACCTGAGGTGCATCGGCAGTTCACCTTGAGGGTGTTATAGTTTGACTACACCATTACTCGGTCTCCTAGCCATATGGAATCCTGAGGTGTATGTTGGCTATAGCATGTTCACTGTAGGAACTGGATGGCATCAAGATGGAATCTATCTACCTCGGTGGTAGAGGAGCAGCCCTATGATGATCATGAGAATCAAGTCCAGAAGCCCATGGCCATGGCAGAGTGAAATAATAGAAAGAGTTTCTATTTAGATTTTCACATTGGACTCGAATCGAATGATTACATCATATGACAGAAATTAGGGTTTGATGAGTTTACCTTAACCCTAATCTGATCGGGGCTCAAGATAGAAGAACTGAATCACATAGGTAGCTGCACCAAGAGGTTCGCATTCAGCTCTGATGGGTTCCCACCATATACTACTAGGTGTCACTTGTGGATTTTGGGAGCAATTAGAATGATTTAGATGATCGATTATTCTAGCTGTTCGAATCAGAAGAGTTCTGATCCATCGAAAGGAAGTTTCGATGATGTCGATGATAGAGATCATGACATATCCCATTACCATACAGAACTGAACCTAACTGGGTCACACAAACAAGGGTTTAAATTTGGTGATCATTAATTGAACTGATCTAGTTCAATTGATCTGAATGAGATTCAATTAGGTTCAAGGAAATCGTGCTAGCACTCGATTGAACCTAACGTTCTTCTTTTTCTATCATAAATAAGTTGTCCTGTCTGAGCCAAAGGAGTTTGTGCTCAATTCAGAGGCCTTCATATGGTCTGACTAGAGGTTGTCCAAGTCAGAAAAGGTTGTCTTATTTTGTAAGACATTACCTGCCATTTTTGGTCACCTGCCATTTCTTGTTCTTTGACTTTGGTCAAAAGTCTACCTTTGATTGGTCAAACGTTGACCATTGACACTTTGACTTTTGACCACATGTCATGCACCTATTGGAGAGCTGGTGGGGGCCTATCCCCCTGCCAGAACCTGGCAAGGAGAAGGGCGCACGCCACCCTAGGTGTGTGCCCAAGTTGGAGGCGCCTAGGAGTCCTTGTTGGACAAGGACTCCATCTCCTTTTTGGATTTCAATTAGAGTTCTTCTAAGAACCAACTTTGACTGGTCTTAGGCACCCTCTAAGGAGGAATCCAGGGGACTCTATTCCCACCAATCAGATTTAGATCTGATTTCACAAAGGGTTGTGATTGGTTGGGAAGAAGAGGAGTTGGATCATAGCTAGTCTATAAATAAGACCCTGTACCCAACTCAGATTGTGACATGAGATGTGATGAGATCAGAGTTTCCCCATGCCCCAAGGCTATCTCTCCCCTCCTTCTCCATGCCAAACCACCTTCTCCCCTTGCTCTCCACGTCCAAAAGGAGTTTTGGATTTTTGTTGGTGCGATTCAAGCAAGAGAAAGGCGATCAAAAGCAAGAAGGCTGCGCTGCTGCAAAGGACGACTGCTGATCTTCAAAAGGAGTTTTGAAGATCCTCCAGATCAGATCCAGATCTAATTTTTGGAGATATGATAGAGAAGAAGAGGATCTCTAGATCCAGCCCAAGTGGATACCGGTAGAGGCCAGGCGCTTGCGTGGCTAGATCCAGAACCTTCCGCTGCAATACAGGATCATCAACAGGGTAATAGGATTACCCAAATCAGGTAAATTAAATTTGATTTAATTTATCTTTTATTTTATTTTATTTATTAAAATAATAAGAATTAGATCTAAAATATTTCTAGATCTGATATAGATCAAAGAAAAAAATTTTTGAAATATATCTCTTGATCTGATCAGATCTGAACGAACCTGGATCGAAAAATCAGGATTTCCCTTCAACTGGTATCAGAGCCATGGTTCTAAAAATTGTTTAGATCTGATTTTAAATTTATTTTAATTCAAAAAATAATTGATTTTCAGATGTCACATGAGATGTGATCAGATCTAAAATCAGAAAAAATTAAAATTAAATGATTTGGATCTAAGATTAGAAGATATGCATGACTAGTTCTAGAATAGAATAGTTCTATAGAATAGTCTTGCATGTTTTTTGATTTAATTCTGATTAAATCATATTTTAGATCTTTTTATTTACTATTTTTTGATATTATAAGTGTTATAATAACATCTAAAAAATAGCAAATAAAATTATTTAATTTTTGAAACATCATATGAGATGTGATTGATGCATGTCTAGACTAGTTGTAGAATAGTTCTACATAGTTGTCTAGATTAGGGTTTATTTTGATAAGATCAATTTAAATCTAATTTTTAGATTATTATGAGATAATTTAGATCTGAAAAATATGCATGATTCGATACATGAGATGTATGCAAAATATGCCATGATTAGATCTACTTTGTATATGAGATATATGATATAGATCTGATACTGTTTTGTAGTATTGAATGTTCCTGATTAAGGCGTTCCTCTTGGCCGTCCGGTCATAAGAATGAAGAAGGGTTTAAAGGCCCTCTCTTTCCCATTCGATGGGGTGTTCTTATGATGTGTAGGGGTGCTGCGTGTTCGTCCTTAATCAGAAACCCAAAACTTACTTTCTGCAAAACCCTAGATCCTGAAACCCTAGGATTTATTGTGCATATTTTGTTTATGAACCCTACTTAATTAAGAATTAAGTTTATGGAATATTAATTAGGTCTAAAATTGAGAATTTTAGATCTAAGACATATTCATAATACTGGGTTCGGGCTTGGGTAGCTCAATTAGGTCTAAGCGGTTGATCAAACCGAATCAAGAGTTGGTTAGATGGGATCAACAATGCTTAAATTGACCAGCCTAATAGGATTAAGTCTGGGTCAAGATCGAGTCACGATCAAGCAAGACCTAATTAGGCTCAGAGGTTAGAGTCTGGATTGTAGGCTAACCCAATTGGTTCTGACTCAACAATTTGGTGTCTAAGGTAAGTTTGGCACATACGACCGACTGGATTTTTAATTGGAAGCTACTCGACCTGAATGCGTTCTTGTACGAGTTAATGGCATATTCCTTCCACCGGTCTCACTTACCTGGCCATATCTGTTGACACAGTTCTGATCTGAGGTGGTCAATAATCCGAGCTAACCCATGCCACTAGGTTAGTCATAATTGTTATGACTAAGCCAAGTCTAGTTTAATGAGACCTGAATCAATTCTCCCTAAGAAAAGATTAAGTCTGAGGTCTTCCACCATTGTAGATGTGCGGGCCCTTCCCGGGGTTGATTGTTCTCGGCTGGATACAGTGGCTCAGTTGCACCGAGAAGATGCAACCATGTCTATTAGGCATTGGATGCTATGGGCTGGAGGATGAGTTGGGCTCAATATTTTGGATACGGTGAGAGACTCAATTAGGAACCCAGTCTATGCAAATGGTGGGTCTGACTTAACTAAGGAGTGGATCAATATTTCTGGATACGGTGAGATTCATGAATTAGAGACCAAGTTTGGGTGCACCATGATTAGAGAATCATTGAACAAGAGTTGTTCACTCATTGGCTAACCCATCACCAATAACTGTTAGGTGAGGTGATGAGTCAGTTGGTGAGACCGCACCACCCACTAGAAATCATTAATCGTGGAGATTTTTGCATCTCTACAGAGGGAGTGTAGGGATCCGAGAAAATAGTGGGAGCTAATTTGTTTAAAAATAAAATCCCTAAACAAATTGGTCAAGTCAAAATTATAATATCTAACTAGAATCTTTGACTCTCTACAGGAAAATGTCTGCGTCCAACCCATTGGCACGTATCCTGGACACACATAGACTGACCGGACCCAATTATAAAGATTGGCTCAGGAACTACAAAATTATTTTGGGTTCTGAGAAGTTAACCCATGTTTTGGACCAGGACCCTCCCACCTTACCAGCCCGTCCATCTGTTGAACAGAGAGCGTCTCTGGAAAAATGGATAGACGAAGATAATAAGGCCAGATATTACATGTTGGGCTCGATGTCTGATGAGCTCCAGCGCCAACATGAGGATATCGGGACTGCTCGCCAAATGTTGGCTCACCTGCAGGAGATGTTTGGTGAACAGAGTCGCGCAGCCAAATATCAAGTCACGAAATGACTTTTTAAGGCTAAGATGCGTGATGGGCAGTCAGTCCAAGATCACTGTCTGACAATGATCAAGGACATGGAAGAGCTTGAGAAGCTCGGTGTGAAGTTGGACTTGGACCTGCAGAACGATATTATTCTGCAATCCTTGACTGATGCATATGGGCAATTCATCATGAATTACCACATGCATAAACTTCAGAATTCCTTGGCCGAATTAATGAATATGCTGGTTACCGCTGAGCTTTCTATGAAAGGTTCTAAAGGCTCAGTTCTTGCTATGGAATGGACTTCTTCCAAAAGAAAGTCTTATGGAAAGAAAAAGAAGTCTGTGAAAAAGCAAAAGGTGGAAGGATCAAAGAAGAAGAAGGCAGAGCCGAAGAAGAAGGCCGATGTCAAAGGAAAGTGTTTCCATTGCAACAGCGACGGCCATTGGAAGCGGAACTGCCCTACTTACCTGGCCACCCTGAAGAACAAGAAGGAAGGTCCTTCTGGAGGTATGCTCGTTATTGAGTCTAACCTTACGGTTTCTTCTGCATCCAGTTGGGTGCTTGACTCTGGTTCTAGTGCTCATCTGTGCACTTCTATGCAGGGTCTTGAGGATAGCAGGAGGCTGAGGGATGGAGACATGATCCTACGTGTCGATTGGTAATGGAGCAAGAGTTGCTGCAGTAGCCGTGGGAACATACCCTCTTCGATTACCATCTGGTTTAGACTTAGTTTTGAAAGACTGTTATTTTGTGCCTGCAGCTAGCAGGAATTTGATTTCTGTTTCATGCTTAGCACAAGAAGGTTATGTGATCACCTTCTTTAAGGACCATTGTAACATTCTTTATGAAAGAAATAAAATTGCAAATGGTTTCCTTATTAATGGTCTTTATCAGCTACATATTGATGTACCTATTTCTAACTATCGAGCAAAACGTGAATGCCAAACGACCTAGGGATAGTCCTAAACGACAGATATCTATGGCACCTGAGACTAGGTCATATAGCAGAAGATAGGATCAACAAATTGGAGAAAAATGGGCTATTGAGTCCGTTGACTTCCGAGTCATATCCAACTTGTGAATCTTGTCTTCAAGGCAAAATGACTAAACTCCCTTTTGTAGGACATGGGGAAAGGGCCACAGATCTCCTTGCCCTAGTACATACTGATGTGTGCGGCCCATTTGATGTGCCGGCTAGAGGCAATTTTGTCTACTTCATTACCTTTACCGATGATCTGTCTAGGTATGGGTATGTGTATCTTATGAGACACAAGTCTGAAGCTTTTGAAAAGTTCAAAGAATTCAGACATGAAGTAGAAAAACAAACAGAAAAACCCATTAAGGTTCTTCGATCAGATCGAGGAGGTGAATACCTTAGCCGGGAAATTCCTAGACTATCTAAAGGAAAAATGGCATAGTCTCTCAATGGACTCCACCAGGAACACCTCAACTCAACGGGGTTTCAGAATGGAGAAATCGGACTCTATTGGATATGGTTCGATCCATGATGAGCTTCACAGACCTCCCTGATTTCCTTTGGGGACACTCATTGTTAACTTCAATCTATCTACTGAATAGGGTTCCCTCTAAAACCGTTCCTACCACACCGTATGAGATATGGCACGGTAAGAAACCAAGTCTGAGTCATCTCAGAATTTGGGGTTGTCCGGCTCATGTCAAAAGACAACAAGCGGACAAGTTAGAGTTTAGGTCCTTTCAGAGCTCGATTCATAGGATATCCTAAAGAGTCATTAGGATACTATTTCTACATTCCAGAAGACCACAATGTGATTGTGAGTCGACATGCCATCTTTCTTGAAAAATAGTTTATTCAAGATAGCGGCATTGGAAAATAGATCAAGCTTGATGAGAAAGTCTCACAAGTGGAACGAGCTAAGGACCAAGTGGAACCAAATCAGTTTGAGCCAATAAGAACACTACCTCCTCCACCTCGTAGATCGGAAAGAGTTTTCCCATCCCCCTGAAGAGATACTTAGGTATTATTTCAGAGGAAGTAGAGAAAATGTTCCTCGTAGGTAATGGTGCTCATGGTGATGATCCCAAAACCTACAACGAGGCGATATCAGATATCGACTCCGAGAAATGGCTAGAGGCAATGCAGTCAGAAATTGACTCGATGCACTCAAACCAAGTCTGGACCTTGGTAGATCCACCAGAAGGTATAGTACCTATTGGATGTAAATGGATCTTCAAGAGAAAGATTGGTGCAGATGGGAATGTGGAGACATTCAAGGCTAGACTAGTGGCAAAAGGTTATAGTCAACGCGAAGGCATTGACTATCAGGATACCTTTTCCCCAGTGGCTATGCTAAAATCCATCCGCACATTGCTTGCCGTTGCAGCCTATTTCGATTATGAAATATGGCAAATGGACGTGAAAACGGCATTCCTAAATGGATATCTTGAGGAAGATATCTATATGGAACAGATGCTAGGTTTCACATCCAGTGATACTGATCACAAGGTTTGCAAGCTGCAAAGGTCCATATATGGACTTAAGCAAGCATCTCGGAGCTGGAACACTCGTTTCAATGATGTGATCAAAAAGTTTGGTTTCATCAAAAATGAAGAGGAACCACCGTGTGTTTTCAAAAAGGTCAGTGGGAGCGCTGTTGTCTTCCTCGTATTGTACGTGGATGACATCCTCCTTATTGGGAATGATATTCCCATGTTGACGACAGTCAAAATGTGGTTGTCCAAGGAATTCTCCATGAAAGACCTAGGTGAAGCATCCTTTATTCTAGGAATTAAGGTCTATAGGGATAGACCGAATAGGATGCTAGGACTTTCACAGAAGATGTACATAGAGGAAGTACTAAAGAGGTTTAGTATGGAAAACTCTAAGAGGGGATTAATACCCTTCAGACATGGTATTCATCTTTCCAAGAAGATGTGCCCTAGCACACCTGAGGAAATAGAACGCATGAGCAAGATCCCTTATGCTTCTGCAATAGGGAGCCTCATGTATGCCATGCTATGTACACGACCTGATATAGCCCATGCTGTGAGTGTCACAAGCAGATATCAGTCAAATCCAGGTGAAGAACACTGGACTTCTGTGAAATGTATCCTTAAGTACTTGAGAAGAACTAAGGATATAATGTTGGTCTTTGGTAATGGAGAACTCCAAGTCCAGGGATACACAGACTCAGATTTCATGTCTGATATAGATGATCGAAAGTCGACATCTGGCAGACTGTTTGTGTGCAATGGTGGTGCTGTCAGCTGGAAGAGTTCCAAGCAAACGGTGATACCACCCCATCCACGATTACCTCGAAAAGGGTTACGTCGAGGTCAAGAGAGTCAACTCCACAGATAATGTGGCAGACCCACTTACAAAGCCGTTGGGCCAGCAGAAGTTCGAAGCCCACCTTGAGAAGATGGGACTTAGACTTGTAGCCAATTGGCTTTAGGACAAGTGGGAGATTGTTAGATATATGTGCCCTAGAAGCCAGAATTGGCTGACACTTGTAATACACTTCTAGGGGCAAAATTATAATTTTGACTAAAATCAATAAATGGGTTATTTTCTATCACATATGTGTATTTAGTGTCTGTGATACATCCTTTGAGTTAATGGCAATGATAATTCATATTTTCAAGAGTTGAAAATTTAAGACATGAATAATCATTATTAACTCATAAATTGCTCCTCCGACCATAGGATCATCACGAGGATGGTGATTGATCCGGAAGGTTGGTGTACAATCGCTTCTCTTTAGTAGATGAGTCTTGAGTCTACGGTGTGGAGACACCGGAGCGAGAGTACAGGTACTCGTTAGAGAACGAGGGCACTGAGCGTGACCACCTCGAGTAGTCATTAGGGAGTCTACCTTCTCGTCAATGACTGACTCGATGCTGCAGTAGTGTGTCTGGTTCTTTGACCTGAGGTGCATCGGCAGTTCACCTTGAGGGTGTTATAGTTTGACTACACCATTACTCGGTCTCCTAGCCATATGGAACCCTGAGGTGTATGTTGGCTATAGCATGTTCATTGTAGGAACTGGATGGCATCAAGATGGAATCTATCTACCTCGGTGGTAGAGGAGCAGCCCTATGATAATCATGAGAATCAAGTCCAGAAGCCCATGGCCATGGCAGAGTGAAATAATAGAAAGAGTTTCTATTTAGATTTTCACATTGGACTCGAATCGAATGATTACATCATATGACAGAGACTAGGGTTTGACGAGTTCACCTTAACCCTAATCTGATCGGGGCTCAAGATAGAAGAACTTGAATCACACAGGTAGCTGCACCAAGAGGTTCGCATTCAGCTCTGATGGGTTGCCACCATATACTGCTAGGTGTCACTGGTGGATTTTGGGAGCAATTAGAATGATTTAGATGATCGATCATTCTAGCTGTTCGAATCAGAAGAGTTCTGATCCATCGAAAGGAGTTTCGATGATGTCGATGATAGAGATCATGACATATCCCATTACCATACAGAACTGAACCTAACTGGGTCACACAAACAAGGGTTTGAATCTGGTGATCATCAATTGAACTGATCTAGTTCAATTGATCTGAATGAGATTCAATTAGGTTCAAGGAAATCGTGCTAGCACTCGATTGAACCTAACGTTCTTCTTTTTGCTATCATAAATAAGTTGTCCTGTCTGAGCCAAAGGAGTTTGTGCTCAATCAGAGGCCTTCATATGGTCTGACTGGAGGTTGTCCAAGTCAGAAAAGGTTGTCTTATTTTGTAAGACATTACCTGCCATTTTTGGTCACCTGCCATTTCTTGTTCTTTGACTTTGGTCAAAAGTCTACCTTTGACTGGTCAAACATTGACCATTGACACTTTGACTTTTGACCACATGTCATGCACCTATTGGAGAGCTGGTGGGGGCCTGTCCCCCTGCCAGAACCTGGCAAGGAGAAGGGCGCACGCCACCCTAGGCGTGTGCCCAAGTTGGAGGCGCCTAGGAGTCCTTGTTGGACAAGGACTCCATCTCCTTTTTGGATTCCAATTAGAGTTCTTCTAAGAACCAACTTTGACTGGTCTTAGGCACCCTCTAAGGAGGAATCCAGGGGACTCTATTCCCACCAATCAGATTTAGATCTGATTTCACAAAGGGTTGTGATTGGTTGGGAAGAAGAGGAGTTGGATCACAGCTAGTCTATAAATAAGACCCTGTACCCAACTCAGATTTGACATGAGATTGATGAGATCAGAGTTTCCCCATGCCCCAAGGCTGCCTCTCCCCTCCTTCCTCCATGCCAAACCACCTTCTCCCCTTGCTCTCCACGTCCAAAAGGAGTTTTGGATTTTTGGTTGGTGCGATTCAAGCAAGAGAAAGGCGATCAAAAGCAAGAAGGCTGCGCTGCTGCAAAGGACGACTGCTGATCTTCAAAAGGAGTTTTGAAGATCCTCCAGATCAGATCCAGATCTGATTTTTAGAGACATGATAGAGAAGAAGAGGATCTCCAGATCCAGCCTGAGTGGATACCGGTAGAGGCCAGGCACTTGCGTGGCTAGATCCAGAATCTTCCGCTGCAAATAGGATCATCAATAGGGTAATAGGATTACCTAGATCAGGTAAATTAAATTTGATTTAATTTATTTTTATTTTATTTTATTTATTAAAATAATAAGAATCAGATCTGAAACATCCCAGATCTAATATAGATCAAAGAGAAAAATTTTTGAAATATATCTCTTGATCTGATCAGATCTGAACGAACCTGATCCAAAAAATCAGGATTTTTCTTCAAATAGTTCATATAGAAATAATTTAGATTTTATGATCATCACCATATAAAATAATTAAAATTATAGTAAAGATCATTTAACTAAAAAATTATCTCATAATTGGATGTCGTTTGGCCTTTTGATTACTTATTTCTCATTTAACGATCGAAATCATTCCATACTAAATTGACCATAATAATAATATCTGATTGAAGTAAAATATTGATAGTATACTATAAACTTCACCAAGATCATCGTTACAGATTTTCAGACCCATCAATGGTCTCCATCTATTAGATCATCGTGCCGTCGTTTGTGATCATTGAAATCAAATTTTTATTAATCGATGTAGCTAGGGCTATCAGATTGAGGCTGTCTTTTGTGATGACACTCTAGTGATAATTATTTAGATAATGAACGATGAAGATGGACAGTAAATTTTAGAATTTTATAATATTTAGAAAAAATATAAAAAGAAGATACAGCAATGGTTAGATAGAACCGCTGCCATAGGTCCGACATACAGTATCAGTCAAGCTTAACCATGGCTATAGATGTGATCCATGGCAATGGTTGATTAACCACTATTATATATCTAACCTATTATAGCGGTTAAGCAAAATTGCTGCTATAGGTCTAATCTATGGTAGCGGTTATTTTTAACCACCATCATAGATCGATCTATGGCAACGGTTAGACAAAACCATCACCATAGATCGACCTATAACAGCAGTTCGACAAAACTGCCGCTATAGGTCCGACCTATGGTAAAGGTTCTGTATAACCATTGTCGTAGAGCCTATGACATCGATTTTTGAACCACTGCAATAGCAAGCACTGCTGTAGCCCCATTCTATAGTAGTGAGAGGCGAAAGACCACTAGAAGAACTTTGTGGTTCTCTTATGATTCATAAGTCAACCATGAAACAAAATAATGAGTAAGCCAAGAAAAAGAAGCCATAGCCTTCAAGTCCACAACTAAAAACAAAGATAAAAGTGAAGAATCAGAAGAAAGGAATGCTAATGAAGATGAAGCACTAATCACTCAAAAATTCATAAGGTTCATAAGAATGAAAAGACAAAATTTTAGAAAGAAGCTCTTCATGAAAGGTGAACCAAATAAAGAGAAGGAGAAAGAAAAAGAGCAACCTGTGTGCTTTCAATGCAATAAGCCCAAGCACTTCAGGGCTGATTGCCTCTTCAAAAAATCTCTAAAAGAATTAATAAGAAAGTAATGATGGCGACTTAGAGTGATAGTGAGGATTTTTGCTCAGATGAAGAATCTCAAGCAGTGGCAAACTTGTATCTCATGGCACATGAGAAGGAGGTAACTTTTGAACTTAAGTGTGATTTTATTTTTGATGAATTACAAGATGCATTTTTTGATCATTTAGATGAACTAAAAAGCTTGGTTTGAAAAATAGAGAGTTGAAGATGTAATCATAATTTATAGTCAAGGAAAAAGAAGAACTTTTGAGAGAAAATGAATCCTTATTTCAAGAAAATCAAACCTTAAAGAAAAAGCTTGAAAAACTTAGACCCATTATTGAAAAGTTCATCCTTAGTTTTAAAAAAATTAAAATAATTTTGAGTAATCAAAGAGTCATTTTTAACAAAGCTAGTGTTCGTTTCAACCCCCACAAGAAATAGAAATTTCTAAAAAAATTGTTTGCAAAATGTTCACAAAATTCATCCCTAAATGTTGCTAATTTTTGTTGTGAAAAGCTTGGACACAAAGCATACTCTTATGATTTTAGAGAATCAAACAAAAATAAAGTTAAAAAAGTATGGGTCTAAGAAAGAACCATTATGACTGATCCAAAAGGATCCATGAAAGCTTGAATACTTAACATTACAACTTAATCTTCTCATATAGGTGTATCTTGCAGTCCGAGGAAGAAAAACAAAATGATATCTCAATAGTGATCGCTCTAGTTATATGAGAATTTATAACATTTGAAGCTATAAGCATTTTTTGATCAAGGAACAAACAAAAGTATTTCATGATCAAGTTATATCTTAGAATTAATGAGACTAGTTGGCTTAGGCACTGTAGACTTGCATATATAAGTATACATTCTCTTTCAAAACTTGTTAAAAAGGAATTAGTTATCGATTTACTTAAGTTAAATTTTGAGAAAGATAAGATTTGTGATGCATGCCAACTACGTAAGCAAACTAGAGTTTCATTCAAATCTAAAAATATAGTTTCAACTTCTATACCATTGAAACTATTGCACAAGGATTTATTTGGTCCTACAAGAACTACAAGCTTAGGTAGAAAATGATATGTTTTTGTAATTATTGATGATTTTTCACGTTTCACATGGATTTTCTTTTTGGCACATAAAGATGAAACTTTTCATGTTTTTCCAAAGTTTTATCAAAAAGTTATAAATAAAAAAAGATTTTTAATTCAAAGTATTAGAAGTGATCATGGAACTAAATTTGAAAAACAAAACTTTGAAAAATTTTGTGATAACAAAGGTATAGACCATAATTTTTTAGCACCTAGGACTCTCTAACAAAATGGGATAGTAGAAAGGAAAAATAGAACCCTAGAAGAGATGGCCCGTACCATGCTATGTGAAAGCAACCTCCCAAGATACTTTTGAAAAAGCAATTAACACAGCATGTTACATTTTAAACTATGCTTTAATAAGACCGATCTTAAAGAAAACACCCTATGAGCTTTGGAAAGGAAGAAAATCAAACATTGTATATTTTCATATTTTTGATTGTCGGCATTTTATTTTGAATAATGGTAAAAAAAGATTAAAAAATTTGATACAAAATCTGATGAAGCTATTTTTCTTGGTTACTCCACTTCTAGTAAAGCTTTCAGAGTTTTTAACCAAAGAACCTTAATAGTAGAGGAGTTAATACATGTTATATTTTTTGAGACTAATGATCTTCCATCAAGGAAGAGTGAAGGTATTGATAATGCAGGTCCTCTTGTAGAAGGAATGAATGAGCTAACCCTAAAAGATTCAACAATTCAAAATGAAGAAGAACATGAGGGCAAACAAGAAGATGAAGACGAAGAACAATAAGAACAACCTCAAGGTACAAATGATCTTCCAAAAGAATCGAGGTATGTTTACAATCATCCCAAAGAACTCATTATTGGTGATCCTACATATGGCATAAGAACTCATTCCTCACTTAGAGATGCATGTAATCATTTTGCATTTGTATCACATTTTGAACTTAAAACTATAGATGAAGCTAAAAAAGACTATAATTGGATTAATGCAATGCAAGAAGAGCTTAATCAATTTGAAAGAAATAATGTATGGACTTTAGTATCAAGACCCAAAAATCATTCTATAATTAATACAAAATGGGTATATAAAAATAAATTGGATGAAAATAAAAATGTAGTTAGAAATAAAGCAAGATTAGTTGCAAAGGGATATAATCAAGAAGAGAAAATTGATTTTGATGAAACCTTTGTACCTGTTGCTAGATTAGAAGCCATTAGACTTTTACCTGCTTATGCTTGCTTTATGAACTTTAAGTTATTTTAAATGGATGTTAAAAGTATTTTTCTAAATGGATATATTGCTGAAGAAGTTTATGTAGAACAACCTCTCAGTTTTGAAAATCATGCCTTTCCAAATCATGTTTTCAAACTGAATAAGTCTTTATATGGACTAAAACAAGCACCTAGGGCTTGGTATGAAAGATTAAGTAAGTTTTTGCTTAATAATGGTTTTTCAAGAGAAAATGTTGATAGTACCATTTTCATTAAAAGAAATCATGATGATATTCTAATAATATAAATATATGTTGATGATATCATATTTGGATCTACTAATGAAACTTTATGTCAAGACTTTACTAAAATCATGCAGGGGGAGTTCAAGATGAGCATGATGGGTGAACTTACATTCTTCCTTGGTTTTCAAATCAAACAAACAAAGGAAGAGATCTCCATCAATCAAAGCAAGTATACAAGAGAGCTACTAAAAAGATTTTGGATGGAGAGCTCCAAGGCTATTTGTACCCTGTTGAGCCCATCATGTAAGCTTGATAAGGATGAAGAAGGTATTGCCGTCCACAACATTCTAGGCATCACCTAGATCTGATACCAAATTATAGACCTATGATATCGCTCGAATGCGAATCATCCTTGACATCACAAGCACCGATATCATGTTGCGAAAGCTCCTGATCTTTAGCATGGACCTGAAGGAACATATGACGTTCTCTATGGGCAGCAAACCATCGATCGTCCATCTGAATCTATGATGGGAAGCCTCCCTCCTTGGGCTTGAGGGAGACAGCCCCCTACTCTAGGGCTTCCTCAAGAACCCTAGGGCGGCAATTCTAGAGAGAAGAGAAGAAGAGAGTTTAGGGAGAAAAGATCCATATTGATTCCAATCTTGAAAACCCTAATACAACCTATGTATTTATACATAGCCATTAGGCCCGACCAAAAACTATCCTGGCTAACCAAATACATGAAAGCACTCATCAAGCCCATGTACTCCCATGTCTTCCATGCTCTCATCCTCTCGATCTAAACCCGATCCATACATGAATTAGCCTCCTTAAAATCTTTCAAACCAGACCTTAAGACCCCTAGGATCAACCCAGACTCTAGCCCAAAATAGACCCTCGCATAACTCTGCTCGTGCACTGAGTCGGCTCAGTCTCAGCACTAAGCCAGCTAAGTTACACTGGGTCGGCTCAATCTAAAATTGAGTCGGCCCAGTTCTATACCATGCCAGCAATCCTGAATACACAGCTCTCTATTTGCTTGTGCACTGAGACTTAGCCGATCCAGTTTCGGACTGAGCCAGCTAACCTGTAGAAAATCCCTTTCTTATAGTCTTGATTCTCCAACTTTGGTTTCTTGCTTCATCTTGTGTCCCAGGTCTTCGAAGCACCAACCAAGCCCCTAGAATCCCTAGAGCCAACCACCTGACTCCTCCCATGGCCATCCAAGGCTTGGGAGCACCATAAATCCTCACAATCTCCACCTTGGTGCCCCAAGCCTTGGCAAATCCCTCGACAATGACCTCCTGTACGATCCCGCTATCCCTACGCACTCGACTGTTCCTTGTACAATCATCACCTCCATCAATTCTCTTTAGCTGTTATGCACCCTTGAGGCCTTTAGGATGACCGCCTCCACCATTGAAGACTTTGGTTTGCACCTCTACACCATCCTAGAATTATTAGATCCCTTCTGCTTAATAGCTGCATCACTTTTTTTGGACTTTCCTGGAGAACCTATAATATTCCTGTACCAACACTTGCTGCAAACCCTAACATGATCTCCTCAGAACTATGCCTATCCTCCAGCATATGCTGCTTCATCTGGAGCCATGCATCACTGACGTTGGTGCTAAGATATCGATCATCCCACACTCCTCTACTCTGAACTCATGTCAAATTCCTCTCCAATTGTGAAGCCACCTCTCCGGAGCTCCATCTATATCCAAAGTTCACTTGATGCTGTAGAAGCCGACTCTATGCTCGAGTCCCTCGAGGCCAACCACTCAACACCATCGCTGCACCTCGAACACCGTCGCTGTCCCTTCGAACCCTCTACGCTCCACAGCCCTCTTCGAAACCATCTTAGATACCTCCATAATCCATGGGCACCTCCGAAATCCAAGAGCTCATCCAACTCTTCTGAATCCAGTGACTGAACCCTAGAAAATTTTATCCTAGTCCTTCTCTTCTACTCCTACACCAGCCATCGCTTCAGTTGCATCCGAAAAATCATCCTCCATCTGAATTATGATTCTCCCAGGTGCTCTTATAAAAGAAATCTGATCCATGATACTCTCGATTGTTAGAGACCTCCTAGGGCTCCCTGAGACCCCCTGGCTCTCCCTAAGACCTGCATCTGGTCTTCCTGAGATACCACTGACACTCTTTACCGAGATATACTCTTCGACTGCTGCATCGTCGAGCCTATCTCAGCCCCGTGCCTCCAGAGAAGTGCTCCTGTAGCACTCTAGCGCTCCCTAACTTATCTCTGCACCCCTCTTATAGCCGCCCAGCCCTAGCCTACTGGACCTCCATGGATCATCCATCTCCATCATTTCCAAGGCTCCATAAATTCATACTTTGATCAAACCACTGAATATATCTTCGACTACTTTACCATCTTTCAGACACCGAAGGACGTATAGTCGCTTCTTCAACCTTCCTTCGACTATTATCCCTTGGAAAACCTCTCTTAAATAATCCTACACTATCCATCTTCCTAGAGAACCCTGATGCTCTCTACTGAGATACCTTGCTTGGCTACTACATCACCGAGCCTCTCTCAGCCCTACATCTTTAGGGAAGTGCTACTACAGCACTCTAGTGCTTCCTACCTATCACATAACCGTCATACACCCTGATCTTTCCACTAAGACCGATCAGAAAATCATGCACCAAATCCTTCCACCCTAAGAAAATCCCTTTTCATTAAATTTTTCAACCTCCACCTTCAACTTGCTGCTCTCGGTTGGCCAAACCATAGCAATAACAAAGATAGAGTTGAGACATACCATGAAATTCTTGTGCAGATTTTTGATTTCACCTTGTACGACTTCTTCTTCACTTTCATGCACCATCAGGCTCTGAAACTTGGCTCATTCCATGCACTATCAGACTCTCAAACTTGGCTCTGATACCATATTATCGTCCACAACATTTTAGGCATCACCTAACTCTGATACCAAATTGTAGACCCACGATATTGCTCGAACGTCAATCATCCTTGACATCACAAGCATCGATATCATGTTGCGGAAGCTCCTGATCTTTAGCATGAACGTGCAAGAATCTGTGACGTTCTCTATGGGCAGCAAACCATCGATCCTCCACCTAAATCTATGATGGGGTGCCTCCCTCCTTGGGCTTGAGGAAGATGCCCCCCTTTCTCTAAGGCTTCTTCAAGAACCCTAGGGCAACAATTCTAGAGAGAAGAGAAGAAGAGAGTTAAGAAAGAAAAAATCTATATTGATTCCAATCTTGAAAATCCTAATATAACATATGTATTTATACATAGCCACTAGGTCCGACCAAAAACTCCCTTGGTTAACCCAATATATGAAGGCACTCATCGAGCCCATGTACGCCCATGTCTTCCATACTCTCATCCTCTAGATCTAGATCCGATCAATACATGAATTAGCCTCCTTAAGACCTCTCAAACCAGGCCTTAAGACCCCTAGATCAACCCAGACCCTAGCCCAAAATAGACCCTCACATAACTCTGCCCACGCACTGAACCAGCTCAGTCCTAAGATTGAGCCGGCTAAGTTCCACTGGGTCAGCTCAATCTGAAACTAAGCCGGCCCAGTTCTGTGTCATGCTAGCAGTCTGAAATGTGTAGCTCTCTATTTTTTCTATGCACAGAGACTTAGCCGACCTAATTTTGGACTGAACCGGCTAATCTATAGAAAATCTTCTTTCTGTAGTCTTGATTCTCCGACTTTGGTTTCTTGCTTCACCTTATGTCTCAAATTTTTGAAGCACCAACCAAGCCCCTAAAATCCTCGGAGCCAACCCTCTAACTCCTCCCATGGCCTCTCAAGGCTTGGGAGCACGATAAATCCTCACAAAAGGTAAAAGTATTGATTTAAAATTTTATAGAGGCATGATTGGTTCTTTATTGTATCTTACTACCAATAGGCCAGATAACATGTTTGGTGTTTGCTTATGTGCTCATTTTCAATCTATTCCAATAGAATCACATTTAAATACTGCTAAAAGAATACTTAAATACTTAAAAGAAACTCAAACCCTAGGATTATGGTATTCTAAGAATTCATCAATTGATTTAATAGGATATTCGGATGCGGACTTTGCTGGTTGTAGATTAGATAGAAAAAGCACTAGTAGAACTTGCCAATTCTTAGGAGTTAACTTAATCTCTTGGTTTAGCAAGAAACAAAATTCGGTAGCATTGTTTATAGTCGAAGCCGAATATATTGCAGCCGAAAGTTGCTATACACAAATCTTATGGATGAAGCAACAACTTGAGGACTTTGGCATCAAACTGAACAAAACTCTCATAAGATGTGATAATACTAGTGCCATTAATTTAACTAATAATTTGATTCAACACTCTAGATCAAAATATATTGAAATAAGACATCATTTCATAAGAGAGCATGTTCAAAATAATGATGTAATTCTTGATTATGTTTGTACTGAAAAATAATTGACTGATATTTTCACAAAGACCTTAAGTGAGGATAGATTTTGTGAAATTGAAAAAGAACTAGGAATTCATGATCCATCAGCTTAAGCATCCTTTTGATTCCAAGTCCTTCTTTCCAAAATCTCCTTAAACCAAAACCTTGAGCCTATTTTTCACTTTCCTATCTTTAAAAGCCCAAATCTACATTTCCTATGGTCATTCTTATAAATAGAATTCTTCTCCTTAAATCCCAGATTTTTTTTCTATTTTTTTTCATTATTTTATCAAATTTTTTGTGCCATGGGTCAACCCTAGGACCGACCCAAGGGTTTTCTAGTCTTTTTTCACTTAAATTCATTGGGTCGAGTAGTTTATTTTGGAATTTTTGCCCAAACGGGCTGACTCTCCTTCTTCCCCTATTCTTCATCCCAATCGAGCCAAAAACCCTCTTTTCTTCTTCCCAAAATCGATAAAAACCAGCCAAAATTTCCTTCCCATCAGATTCCCCCCTCAAATCGCCCCTTAAGGAGCCAAATCTCTCCCCATTTTTTCTTCATTTGGGCAGATTCAAGGTTCCAAGTAAACCTTAGTTTCAAAACCCCTTTCTTCAAATTATCAACCTATCTCCCTCAAATCTTTCCTCTCACTTTCAAAATCTCTTCATCTCTACTTCTCTTTAGGACTCTTGAGCCGATTGCAAGCCTCTCTTGTTCGGAATGGCACCCAAGATGAAGATCCCATAGAGGAAGTCAGTTTGAGGCTTGGAGGGAGAAGAACGCAGGAAAAGGATGGCAGTTGAGCCCTCTTCAGCTCCAACCCCTGCTGTCGGTCCTATTCCAGTTTCCTCATTGTCCCCTCTCACTCCAAGCAAGGTACCCCTTTTCGACCGTAGAGTTGAACCAGGGACGAACATAGGCTTTAGATTTTTTGAGAAAGAGGGGTTTTCTATTGGATCAAAAATTGAAAATTGGAGATGGGAGTTTTATTGTTAGTTGAAAGAGAGTACTTATGTTGATTTAGTTAGGGAATTTTACTCAAATCTAAGTTATTCCAATGGAACAGTAAATCATTTGTTAAGGGTTTTGAGATTGTACTTGATCTAGTCCACTTAGGGGAGATTTTACATTTACTTTGTGAGGGATACAAAAAAATGGAACTTACTCATAAGGAAGAGGGACTGGGAGTTATTTTGGGAAGAGAATATGGAGAAAGTTTAAACAAATTAGAAGCCAAAATTCTTTCTATGGAAATGAGACTGTTGCACCACATGGTCACCAAGTTATTTATCCCTAGGAGTGGTAGACATGATCACTTATCTGGTAGGAACATCTGCATTATGTACCATGTGATCGCTGAGACCCCCCCTGAACCTCCCTGTACTTATGATTGAGGCCATGAGAGAGACCCTGAATAGATCTAAGGCACACTTGCCTTATGGTATGGCCCTCACCTTGGTTTTTAGGAGGTTTAGAGTCTACTTTGATGGGGAGGCTGTTGCTAGACTGTCACACATTGACACCATCACCCGTCACACACTGCACTGTATGGGTTTTTCAAAAAGTGATGGTGATTGGCTGAAGGGAGCTAAGGAGGAGAAGTATAGACCAGAGGAGGAAGGACGTTCTTCACCACCTCATGAGAGGAGAGCTTCATCGAATATTTAGTTTATATCAGATCACGAGGCAGGTCCTTCTGAGTTCGTGAGGAGAGATTAGACAGTACCATGGTCTAGAAGCAGAGTAGATTCATCAGTTGTCAGACTTGTAGATGATCAGTTCTAGTTGGTTTCTTAGCAGGTTGGCACTATCCTGTCCCAGCAGTTTGCCATCTCAGGATTTGCTTAGAGGGTGACATCTTAGGCTGATCCTCTATCCCACCAATTGATGGCTCCACACATCTCTATAGTATTTCAGATGCTTATTGCTATGTCTACTCATTTTGAGGAGCTAGAGGGTTCAATATTGAGGTTGATTGGGAGGGTGTTGGATCTTCAAAGGTAGGTGATGGGGTTTGGGATCCCTCAGTCCAGTGAGTTTGTTCCTCTAATTTCTACTTTGTCGATGGAGGGTGACAGTCTTCATCGTGCTCTAGTGGTCGGGATTGAGTCATTGAGGGATGAGATCAGAGGATCTAGTGATGTTGTATCCACTGCAATTGGTTCTGTTATGTAGTCTTTGTCAAGAGCAGTGGGGCAGCTTGATTCTATTCGACTTATCCTTCTATCCCAGACCTCATCTTCTTTTGTAGCTGGACCCTCTCGCCCTCCTATTCATGCCACTCCTGCTCGTGCCACTTCTGCACATGCCAATTCATCTTCTTGAGGTCGAGGCAGATGTGGTCGTAGTCATCCTCGTGGCCTTGCTCCTGACACTCCTTATAACATCTCCGACTCTACTTTCGAGCTTGACTCTATTGATTCTCGCCACTTCCATCTATAGTTTTAGTTTAGATAGCTCTATGTGTTTAGGCTATATCTATAGGTCGTTATACTTTTTGATTGGTTGTATCATGGAGGTTGTATTTTTTGATGGTCCATGATCTATGTACTTTGACGGCCTATGTAGTCAGATTTATGTATTTAGGATCTAACTTATGGCCTTTGTACTTTTTGGCTGGTTGACTTATGGATGGTTGTATTTTTTGGTATCTATGAATTTTGTATGTATTGATGGCCTATCACTTATGACTTCTTACCACATTGGCATTATGTTTTAACTTTTATATATTGTCACTTATTATGACTTCTGTTATGTTTGGAATATATATATAGCTTTTAACTTCTATGAATGTCATTTGGATCAAATTTTATGAATGGCATCAATTGAAAGGTTATGATAATGTGCTATGAGAAATGTCTTATATGTGTGCTATGAAATGTTATGAAAGGCATCAATTGACATGTCCTATATAATTGTATACTTTTCTTTATGAAATCTTATTTCAGTAGCAAAACATAAGGAATAAAGTGAGGGGGCAGCTTTTTCAATTTTTTTTTCAACCCCTTAAAATTACAATTGATGATGTCAAAAAGGGGGAGTAGAGAAATAAAATTAGGCAATAAGCAAAATTAATAAAAGAAATAAGTAAATCAAAATTTCTGTAAACAATTTTTTAGACTACTCTTTTTTCAATTACTCAAATGTTTGATTATATGCAATCATCAAACTGCTCTTGATGCAATATTGTTAATTGATTGGATAAAGTGTTCAAGTGATGCATTTTCATAAATTTGAAATTCTTAATCAATGTTTAATATATGTTATATTTTGCTTTTACTCAAGTATTTTGTCATCATCAAAAAGGGAAAGATTCTTGCTCCAAGAATTGATTTTAATGATTACAAAATATTTGAGAGGATACTAATAACTTTGGCTTGGAAAAAGATTAATTGTGTATTTCAGGTTCAATAAGATATTTCAAGTTTATCAAGAAAAAGTGACGAGAGGCAAAATTATAATTTTACAATATTGGAGAAAATCTATTTTGAAAGTCTCAAGAACAAGCTTAGAAGATTTATGATCTATTGGAGGTAGTTTCATGAAGTTTGTATGCATATTTTGAAAGAAAATCAAATTTGAAAAAAAGGGTCGACCCTTGCCAAAAGGGGATGAATGGCACAATGTTTTATGGCTGGCACACCAAAGGGGACAACCTTAAGGTTGACCCCTATGTCAGGAGTCGACCCCAGGGTCGACCTTTACTATTCCCAAGGCCAAAAATATAGAACGTAAGTTTTTCGATTTTCTATCATAGAGGTCGACCCCGAGGTCAACCCTTATGAAGGGGACGACCCTGGGGTCGACCCCTACAATGGAAAAACTCCACAATGGCTAGTTTTTCAATCTATTTTGGCCATATGTAATACACATTTAAAGCCCTCCAATGGCTCTAAACCTATCTAGATTTTTCTTTAGCACCTATTGAAGATATAAAGGCTCTAAAATGAGGAAAAAATATAAGATATTCAAGCATTCATTGCAGCCCTAAGCAAAAAGCTCTCTTCAAGCAAAGAAGCTTACATTTTTCAAACTCACCAATCCCTCAATAGCTCATTCAAGTCTTTAACAACCTTGAGGAAAATCATAAAGGCTTCCTCCTTATTGTGTAAAGTGTTTTTAAGGTTTTATATGCACATTTAAGGGGCTTGACATATATTTCATTGTCATTAACTCTTATACTCTATTTTATTATTTTGATTTAAGTTTTGGAGGTTCCAAAACATAGAAAGGTCTCTCCAAACCTTGAATTAGATTGTGTAGGATTAGCTTGTATCCAAAAAATAAGTATTCTAGCTTGGAATAGCTAGGGTTGGAAGTTTCCAACGTTGTATTCAGTTTGAATACAGTTGTGAATTTAAATTTTCAAGTAGGAGCTTGGAGAGCAGTTATAGGTGCAAGGTTGGCACCAAATCACTATAAATCATGTTTATTTGTGGTGTGCTTATTTGCTTCTACCTTCATCTTCTCTTTTCTTGCCTTCTTGTTATTTACCTCTTGACTACATATAAAACACTTACCACATATTACTTGCATATCATCACATATTTTTTGTAACTCTAAATTAGTTTTAAAATCTTAAAAACCAAATTCACCGTCCCCCCACTCTTAGGTTGCATAGTTGGGAAATAATAGCTTTTATTTTCATTAGGATGAGGTCATCCTCCTATTCCTAACGAAGTTATCGAGGCACAAAAGGGTTGTTGAGAGGGCCTCTCCCATATGCCATTGGAAGGGCTTTTCCCTAGGGACACAAAAGGACTATTGTAGGGGCCTCTCCCTTGGGGCATAGATCATCTTTACCCTCGATTATTAAATTCATAACACATGCATTTATAACATAAACATAGGTTATAGAAGAATAACTGAATCGCTTAACCCCGATTCAAGTCTGAATTTTGGTAGAGGTCTGGCAGGGGTTCCTCTAGGTGCCCACGTCCTCACCCTACAACGTTGGTCCACATGAGATCTTGATCAAGCCTCTAACATCTTCTAAAATTGATTCCTTGAATTAAATTCTTATTGTAAGAATTTAATTGGGTAGAACCTCCTCTTGCCTTTTCTTCCTTTCCTCTAGCCTTCCCTTTCTTTTACATTCTTTTCTCCTTATCTTCCTTATCTTTCTTCCTAAACCCTAGTCCTAAAGAAGACTCCTTGTTCTTAATAGGACCTTGTCTTAATAAGGGAAGGAAGAAGGAAATTGGACAATAGGGAGAGAATGTAAGAAAGAAGAGATCAGGATAAATGATTTACTCTCGGAGTGCACTCCTATTGGTAATGTATTGTTGAAAAATGTATCCTAAAGCCAATCATCTAGATTGTAGATGGTTGAGCTAAATATAATTTATACTCAATTTTTAATTGAATAAAATTATTATTCTAGTAATTTCATCACTTTGTGCATCTTTCTTTAATAAACTCTCTGTGATAAAGTCCTTAGGACTATTTTGACTCAACAAAAGAGGATTTGTTATTTAGTCCTTAAACTAATTGCGATCAAATGATTCGTTGTTACCTAGAATGACAACGTTAATCAAGAGTAGATCTCTGTGTGCCATAAGTGTTAGTTGTCCTCTTAATCCAGAAGCATGGTGATACTGTTATGGCATGCAGGTGAAATGTAGGGATACATTTCATTGATCATGATCATAAACCAATTGAGTTGCTCATGAAGGATATAAATATATGTGTTTCTTAGACCTGAGATCACTATGCTGACTTGCAAGCAACTCACTGTACTTAGGTACCAGACTACCTGAATTTCTAATTCAGTGATGAAAGGCTACTGGGTGCAGTCAAGTACTTGGCTTGTTGATGCATGAGTCAAGATGGGATTGACCCCTCTAAATGCTGGAGCAAGTGCATCGCTACATTTAAATTTAGTAAATCCTCAGTCGGGGTAGTCCATATGATGGACGCTAAATTTTGAAATACAATATGGATGAATTTTTAGGATTGTCAATTAATCCTAGATCATCCTATGAGCATCATGGTCTAGGAGATGAATTATATGGTAAACATATGCCACAGGTTCATCATTATTGCATTATGACCTTTTTACCTATTCGAATGTCAGATACTATTGCTAGATGGTCACATCGATTGGTAGTGAAAATTAGTTCCTATGCTATTGGCTTAGGATTCGAATCTATTGAAAGAAAAATGCCCTTAAGCCAATCAAAATTTATTTTTTTGATGGGCTATTCTTTGTCTTCCAAACTTATGTAATGATATTTTTCAAATAAATAAAGATAATTATTTCATCATATGCTGCATCTTAATTATTTATTTAAGATTATGATGAACCCCATAAATTAGGACTATGGTTTTAGGATTATGATGAGATCATACCAGTGAGATCTAAAACCTTAAAACCCTAATTTAAATATTCTTGATCGATGGAATATTGAGTTGGAGATCAATATTTTTGGTAAGGCTGGCATATCCTTTGTATGCTCGATGGAGAGGGCAATTGATCTCACAATCATTTGTGTGCGATACTAATACAAGAATGTGGATGCTCATTAGAGAATGAGTTTACTGAATTGATCCAAGTTGAGAACATCTAATGGGATCTTATCTACATGTCAATAGATGGTTCTCATAGTGGGAGTTGTGCATGTAGCCCTTTGACCTGAGACTACCATAGAACCTTATATATATGATTCCATATTTTGGTTCATACTCATTCATGACTCAGTCATGTATGGGCTGATCAGGATATGGTAGATTATATATGAAGGTTATGAGTAGGTCAACATGGAATCGATCACTCATGGTAAGAGGAGATCGCATCCGGCCTACTTCAGTCAAATGATGATTTAGAAAGTCTTTGATCAAAGCATGATGAAAATTAGAAATGGTTTCTAATGTTTCATTAATCGAATCATCAACATAAGATTGATAGAAATATGAATATGATATTGGGTTTGACATATTTCCATACCCAGAGTTATATTTGGGATGCAGGATGATCGAAGGATTTTATTGCACGGTAACTTTCTTCCAAAGCATATTTTTAATTTTTCAACCAAAATTTCATATCTTCTAGGTAGACATGATATATTGCTAGACGTCAATCTTATCTTATGGGTTCAATCGAATTAAAGAGTTTAATTTGATCGTTGATTAGAAAGTATTCTAATTGGTCGAATTGGGTTAACTAGTTTTGACCTAAATTGATTTGGTTGAGTTTTAACTAGATTAGGTCAAATCACCCCCGGACCCACTGCTAGTTAGATATAGAACCCAATGGGTCACATGAAGGAACCAAATCTAGGATTTTATAGGTAGATCTTGAAAACTTTTTCAAGATCTTGGAGCGAAAGACTTAAATAAATTAAATATTTATTTAAATAAATATGTAAACACCTAGATCTCAGATCTATTACATGATCAAGGCATGATATTAAATTAAAAATTAAAATCAAATAAGAAAGTAAAAGGTTGATCAAATCAACCTAGATCTACACTACATTAAATGCAGATATGAAATTTATAGATCATATCTATTACCTGAGCAAGTTAGATATTCTAACTTGCTGATCCGGGCTTGAGGATGATGTCATGAGCCACACCCATGTCCGGCCTTTAGGAGTCATCCACACGAGCCTACGATCTCTAATCTGAAGTTTGATGCAGGAAATTAGCATAGCATGCTAGTACTTTGCTGATCCTTCTTCGATGATTGATCCGATGCTTCCTTCTTTGAAATTTGGACTCTCCAAAATATGAGAAAAAAAATGAGAGTTTACTGATCTGAGACTTTTTCAAAAAAAACTCAAAAAAAAAGAGAAGAGATTGAAAATAAAATGGTCCTAGAAGAAGACCCTCTTCTTCTTCTCTTTTTCTCACCTAGATAGCTAGTTTGGTGCCTACGGAACCCACACTCTCAAAGACCCTCTTCCTCTGATTTTTGCATACCTCAAACCTCATCCAAAGCTCTGTATTCCATGAAAAAATCAAAATAAAATTTAACTAATAAATAGAGAAAAAGAAGAGCCCATGTTAGATCAAAATCCTAGACTAGAAATGTCTAAACATGGAAAGTTGTTGGGGCGCCCAACTCTTGGGTGCCTCCTCCACAATTATTGGCATGGACTTGCAAGGTAGGGTGCACAAAAAAGGAGATTATTGCATGGAATAATAGAAGAATTAAATAAAAGAGAGGGCGGTACTCAAGGGAAGGTGTTTTGGTCAACAAGGATTCTATCTCATAGAATCCTAAGCAAAACTAACTCCTCTTTTGACTTGGTCTTCCAATAAATTGCCTTATGAGAAAAGAAGGAGAGAAAGAGGGCATGAGAAGCCATGGGAGTGGAGAATTTTCATGTAAGAAAGAAAATAAAAAGATCATGGGGAGTGAGGATTAAGTGGTGTAAGTGATAGGGAGTCCAAGTCACACTAGGACTCCTATTTTGACTTGGTCAAACAAGATCTTTTAACCAAATAAAATCAAGATTAAACCAATCGAATTAAATAAGACCCTAATTCATTTAAGAACTTAATTAAATCAAATTAAATTAGATTTAGTTTTGATTTATTTTTTAATCAAATAAAAGGATTGGGCTAATTTAAGTCCTAGTTAGACTAAGACTAGTTTTTCCTTGCACTTGGCTTACCCAATAAACTAATTGAACTTGATCCAATCAAGTCCAAACCAAATCTAATTAAATTTTATTTAATTAAACTTAATCTCAGTCTATTGGATTAATCAAATTAAGCCAATTAGTAATCTAATTGCTAATCGATCCTTCTGCAACACTTGCACTAGGTTAAACACCAATCATATTGATTATTTAACCCTAGAATGATTCTTAATCATTGATCAACCATCTGATTAGATCATAAGCTCTAATGTGTGTGACCTCATAGGTCCAAAGCTAAGCTAGTAGCATAGAAATAAATTTCTGTACCAATCGAAGTAACCATCTAGCAATGATACCCGATGGTCGGATAGGTTGAAGGTATAGAACACCATCCTTCGAACCCATACGGATATAGTTTCTATATGATTCATCCCCTTAACCATAATGCTTGTAGGATACCTCAGAGTTCAACTATCAACTCTGATTAGATTGTCCACATTATATTTTAAAATATCAAATCCATCGGATGGATTATCCTGGCCAAGGTTTTGCTATATTGAAATATAGTGATACATTCTTCTCCAACTCTTAGAGTGGTCAATTCAATCTTGATCACACTCCAACTTCGCAAGTACTTGACTATGCCCAGAAGCCTTCCATTGCTGAATTAGAAATTTAGTTAGTCTATTAACAAAGCACAGTGAGTTGCTTGCAAGTCACTGAGGTAATCTCAGGTCTAAGGGATACTTATCCCTATATCCCATCAGAGACATTCTCGACTGCAGAATACTCTGGAGTTGATCACGTTCAATGACGATGTACCCATACATCTCGTTGTTAGATATATGTGCCCTAGAAGCCAGAATTGGCTGACACTTGTAATACACTTCTAGGGGCAAAATTGTAATTTTGACTATAATTTATAAAATGGGTTATTTTCTATCACACATGTGTATTTAGTGTCTGTGATACATCCTTTGAGTTAATGGTAATGATAATTCATATTTTTAAGAGTTGAAAATTTAAGACATGAATAATCATTATTAACTCATAAACAGCTCCCGACCATAGGATCATCACGAGGATGGTGATTGATCCGGAAGGTTGGTGTACGATCGCTTCTCTTTAGTAGATGAGTCTTGAGTCTACGGTGTGGAGACACTGGAGCGAGAGTACAGGTACTCATTAGAGAACGAGGGCACTGAGCGTGACCACCTCGAGTAGTCATTAGGAAGTCTACCTTCTTGTCAATGACTGACTCGATGCTGCAGTAGTGTGTCTGGTTCTTTGACCTGAGATGCATCGGCAGTTCACCTTGAGGGTGTTATAGTTTGACTACACCATTACTCGGTCTCCTAGCCATATGGAACCCTGAGGTGTATGTTGGCTGTGACATGTTCTTTGTAGGAACTGGATTGCATCAAGATGGGATCTATCTACCTCGGTGGTAGAGGAGCAGCCCTATGATAATCATGAGAATCAAGTCCTGAAGCCCATGGCCATGGCAGAGTGAAATAATAGAAAGAGTTTCTATTTAGATTTTCACATTGGACTCGAATCGAATGATTACATCATATGACAGAGACTAGGGTTTGACGAGTTCACCTTAACCCTAATCTGATCGGGGCTCAAGATAGAAGAACTTAATCACATAGGTAGCTGCACCAACAGGTTCACATTCAGCTCTGATGGGTTGCCACCATATATTGCTAGGTGTCATTGGTGGATTTTGGGAGCAATTAGAATGATTTAGATGATCGATCATTCTAGCTGTTCGAATCAGAAGAGTTCTGATCCATCGAAAGGAGTTTTGATGATGTCTATGATAGAGATCATGACATATCCCATTACCATACAGAACTGAACCTAACTGGGTCACACAAACAAGGGTTTGAATCTGGTGATCATCAATTGAACTGATCTAGTTCAATTGATCTGAATGAGATTCAATTAGGTTCAAGAAAATCGTGCTAGCACTCGATTGAACCTAACGTTCTTCTTTTACTATCATAAATAAGTTATCCTGACTGAGCCAAAGGAGTTTGTGCTCAATTAGAGGCCTTCATATGGTCTGATTGGAGGTTGTCCAAGTCAGAATAGGTTGTCTTATTTGTAAGACATTACCTGCCATTTTTGGTCACCTGCCATTTCTTGTTCTTTGACTTTGGTCAAAAGTCTACCTTTGATTGGTCAAACGTTGACCATTCACCCTTTGACTTTTGACCACATGTCATGCACCTATTGGAGAGCTGGTGGGGGCCTATCCCCCAGCCAGAACCTAGCAAGGAGAAGGGCGCACGCCAAGGGTGGCGTGAGCCCAAGTAGGAGGCGCCTAGGAGTCCTTGTTGGACAAGGACTCCACCTCCCTTTTGGATTCCAATCAGAGTTCTACTAAGAATCCAGTTTGACTGGTCTTAGGTGCCCTCTAAGGAGGAATCCAGGGGTCTCTATTCCAACCAATCAGATTTAGATCTGATTTCACAAAGGGTTGTGATTGGTTGAGAGGAAGAGGAGTTGGATCACAAGAGGTCTATAAATAAGACCCTACGCCCAACCCTAATTCCAATGCTATTAGACACACCCCAAGGCTGCCTCTCCCCTCCTTCTACATGCCATAGTCTCTTCTCCCCTTGCTCTCCACGTCCAAAAGGTGTTTTGGACTTTGGTTGGTGCGATTCAGATCAAGGAAAGGCGATCAAAAGCAAGAAGGCTGCGCTGCTGCAAAAAGGACGACTGCAGATCTTCAAAAGAGTTTTGAAGATCCTCCAGATCAGATCCAGATCTGATTTCTGGAGGTGTGATAGAGAAGAAGAGGGTCTCCAGATCCAACCCGAGTGGATACCGGTAGAGGCCAGGCGCTTGCATGGCTAAGATCCAGAACCTTCCGTTGCAATCAGGATCATCTACAGGGTAATAGGATTACCCAAATCAGGTAAATTAAATTTGATTTAATTTATCTTATTTTATTTTATTTATTAAAATAATAAGAATCAGATTTGAAACATATCAAGATCTGATTGAGATCAAGAGAAAATTTTTGAAATATATCTCTTGATCTAATCAGATGTGAACGAACCTGGACCGGGAAATCAGGATTTCCCTTCAACTGGTATCAGAGACAGGTTTCTAAAATTGTTTAGATCTGATTTTAATTTTATTTTAATTAGAAAATAAAGTGATTTCAGATGTCACATGAGATGTCATCAGATCTGAAATCAGAAAAATTAAAATTAAATGATTTGGATCTAAGAACATGAAGATATGCATGACTAGTTCTAGAATAGAATAGTTCTATAGAATAGTTTTGCATGTCTTTGATTTAATCTAATTAAATCATATTTTAGATCTTCTTATTTACTATTTTCTGATATTATAAGTGTTATAATAACATCTGATAAACAGTAAATAAAAATTATTTAATTTTAAATATCATATGAGATATGATAGATGCATGACTAGACTAGTTGTAGAATAGTTCTACATAATTGTCTAGATTAGAATTTATTTTGATTAGATCAATTTAAATCTAATTTTTCAGATTATTATGAGATAATTTAGATCTGAAAACATGCATGATTTGATACATGAGATGTATGCAAAATATGCCTTGATTAGATCTAAATTTATATATGAGATATATGATATAGATCTATAACTGTTTTGTAGATTTACATGTTCCTGATTAAGGCGTTCCTCTTGGCCGTCCGGTCATAAGAACGAAGAAGGATTTGAAGGCCCTCTCTTCCCATTCGATGGGATGTTCTTATGACGTGTAGGGGTGCTGCGTGTTCGTCCTTAATCAGAAATCCAAAACTTACTTTCTGCAAAACCCTAGATCCTGAAACCCTAGGATTTATTGTGCATATTTTGTTTATGAACCCAACTTAATTAAGAATTAAGTTTATAAAATATTAATTAGGTCTAAAATTGAGAATTTCAGATCTAAGACATATTCATAATACTGGGTTCGGGCTTGGGTAGCTCAATTAGGTCTAAGCGGTTGATCAAATCGAATCAAGAGTTGGTTAGATGGGATCAACAATGCTTAAATTGACCAGCCTAATAGGATTAAGTCTGGGTCAAGATCGAGTCACGATCAAGCAAGACCTAATTAGGCTCAGAGGTTAGAGTCTGGATTGTAGGCTAACCCAATTGGTTCTGACTCAACAATTTGGTGTCTAAGGTAAGTTTGGCATAGACGACCGACTGGTTTTTAATTGGAAGCTACTCGACCTGAATGCGTTCTTGTGCGAGTTAACGGCATATTCCTTCCACCGGTCTCACTTACCTGGCCATATCTGTTGACACAGTTCTGATCTGAGGTGGTTAATAAACCGAGCTGACCCATGCCACTAGGTTAGTCATAGTTGTTATGACTAAGCCAAGTCTAGTTTAATGAGACCTGAATCAATTCTCCCTAAGAAAAGATTAAGTCCGAGGTCTTCCACCATTGTAGACGTGCGGGCCCTTCCCGGGGTTGATTGTTCTCGACTGGATACAGTGGCTCAGTTGCACCGAAAAGATGCAACCCTGTCTATTAGGCATTGGATGCTATGGGCTGGAGGATGAGTTGGGCTCAATATTTTGGATACGGTGAGAGACCCAATTAGGAACCCAGTCTATGCAAATGGTGGGTCTGACTTAACTAAGGAGTGGATCAATATTCCAGATACGGTGAGATTCATGAATTAGAGACCAAGTTTGGGTGCACCATGATTAGAGAATCATTGAACAAGAGTTGTTCACTCATTGGCTAACCCATCATCAATAACTGTTAGGTGAGGTGATGAGTCAGTTGGTGAGACCGCACCACCCACTAGAAATCATCAATCATGGAGATTTTCGCATCTCTACAAAGGGAATGTAGGGATCCGAGAAAATAGTGGGAGCTAATTTTTTTAAAAATAAAATCCCTAAATAAATTGGTCAAGTCAAAATTATAGTATCTAACTAGAATCTTTGACTCTCTACAGGAAAATGTCTGCGTCCAACCCACTGGCACGTATCCTAGACACACATAGACTGACTGGACCCAATTATAAAGATTGGCTCAGGAACTACAAAATTGTTTTGGGTTCAGAGAAGTTAACACATGTTTTGGACCAGGACCCTCCCACCTTACCAGCTCGTCCATCCACTGAACAGAGAGCGTCTCTGGAAAAATGGATTGACGAAGATAATAAGGCCAGATACTACATGTTGGGCTCGATGTCTGATGAGCTCCAGCGCCAACATGAAGATATCGGGACTGCTCGCCAAATGTTGGCTCACCTGCAGGAGATGTTTGGTGAACAGAGTCGCGCAGCCAAATATCAAGTCATGAAACGACTTTTTAAGGCTAAGATGCGTGATGGGCAGTCAGTCCAAGATCACTGTCTGACAATGATCAAGGACATGGAAGAGCTTGAGAAGCTCGGTGTGAAGTTGGACTTGGACTTGCAGAACGATATTATTCTGCAATCCTTGACTGATGCATATGGGCAATTCATCATGAATTACCACATGCATAAACTTCAAAATTCCTTGGCCGAGTTGATGAATATGCTGGTTACCGCTGAGCTTTCTATGAAAGGTTCTAAAGGCTCAGTTCTTGCTATGGAACGGACTTCTTCCAAAAGAAAGTCTTATGGAAAGAAAAAGAAGTCTGTGAAAAAGCAAAAGGTAGAAGGACAAAGAAGAAGAAGGCAGAACCGAAGAAGAAGGTCGATGGCAAAGGAAAGTGTTTCCATTGCAACAGCGACGGCCATTGGAAGCGGAACTGCCCTACTTACCTGGCCACCCTGAAGAACAAGAAGGAAGGTCCTTCTGAAGGTATGCTCGTTATTGAATCTAACCTTACGGTTTCTTCTGCATCCAGTTGGGTGCTTGACTCTGGTTCTAGTGCTCATCTGTGCACTTCTATGCAGGGTCTTGAGGATAGCAGGAGGCTGAGGGATGGAGACATGATCCTACGCGTCGGTAATGGAGCAAGAGTTGCTGCAGTAGCTATGGGAACATACCCTCTGCGATTACCATCTGGTTTAGACTTAGTTTTAAAAGACTGTTATTATGTGCCTGCAGCTAGCAGGAATTTGATTTCTGTTTCATGCTTAGCACAAGAAGGTTATGTGATCACCTTCTTTAAGGACCATTGTAACATTCTTTATGAAAGAAATAAAATTGCAAATGGTTTCCTTGTTAATGGTCTTTATCAGTTGCATATTGATGTACCTGTTTTAACTATCGAGCAAAATGTGAATGCCAAACGACCTAGGGATAGTCCAAACGACAGATATCTATGGCACCTGAGATTGGGTCATATAGCAGAAGATAGGATTAACAAATTGGAGAAAAATGGGCTATTGAGTCCATTGACTTTTGAGTCATATCCAAGCTTTGAATCTTGTCTTCAAGCAAAATGACTAAACCCCTTTGTTTGGACATGGGGAGAGGCCACAAGATTCTCCTGGCCTAGTGACAAGTACTGATGTGTGCGGCCATCCGATGTGCCGTGAGGCAATTTTGTTTACTTCATTACCGTTTACGATGATCTGTCTAGTATGGTATGTAATGTATCTTATGAAGACATAAGTCTGAGCCTTTGAAAAGTCAAAAAGAATTCAGACATGAAGTAGAAAACAAACTGGAAAACCCATTAGGTCTTCGATCCAGATCGAGGAGGTGAATACCTTAGCCGAGAATCCTAGACTATCTTAAGGAAATGGCATAGTCTCTCAATGGACTCCACCAGAACAGCCTCAACTCAATGGGGTTTCAGAACGAAAGAAATCGGACTCTATTGATATGGTTCGATCCATTGGAGACTTCACAGACCTTCCCAGATTTTCTTTGGGCACATCATTATTAACTTCAATCTATTTATTGAATAGGGTTCCCTCTAAAACGTCCTACCGACCGTATGAATATGGCCGGTAAGAACCAGGTCTGATCTATCTCAGAATTGGGTGTACGGCTTTGTCAAAAAACACAACTGGAAGTTAGAATTAGGTCCTTTAGAGCTCGATTCATAGATTCCTAAAAGAGTCATCAGGTACTATTTCTATATTCCTAGAGACCACAATGTGTTGGAGTCCGACATGCCATATTTCTCTGAAAAATAGTTATTCAGAAGTGTGATTGGAAAGCGATTAAGCTTGATTGAGAAAGTCTCACAGCAGAACGAGCTTAAGGACCAAGGGAACAAATCAGGTGTGCAGCCAATAAGCAAACACTACCTCCTCCCTTGTAGACGGAAAGAGTTCCCGTCCCCCTGAAAGATACTTAGTATATGTTCAGAGGATGTAGAGTAAATGTTCCTCATAGGCTAATGGTGCTCATGTTGATATCCCAAAACCTACAATGAGGCGATATCAGATATCGACTCTGAGAAATGGCTGAGGCAATGAAGTCAGAGATGACTCGATGCACTCAAACCAGATGTCTGGACGCTTGGTAGACTCCACCAGAAGGTTATAGTACCTATTGGGTGTAAATGGATCTTCAAGAGAATAGGATTGGTGCAGATGGAAACTGTGGAGCCATTCCAAGGCTCAGACTGAGTGCGAAAACAGGTTAGTTCAAACGTGAAGGCATTGACTCTCAGGATACCCTTTTCCCGCGTAGACTATGCAAAATCCATCCGCACTGCTTGCTGGTGCCAGCTATTTTGATTGTGAAATATGGCAAATGGACGTGAAAGATGGCATTCCTAAATGTATATCTGAGGAAGATATCTTATATGGAACAGCCGCTCAGATTCCATCCGTGATACTGATCACCAAGGTTTGGCAAGCTGCAAAAAGGTCCATATATGGTGACTTAAGCCAAGCATCTCGGAGCTGGAACTCTTTCAATCGATGTGATTCAAAAGTTTCGTTTCATCAAAAAACGAAGAGAACCATGTGTTTTCAAAAAGGGTCAGGGGAGCGCTGTTGGTCTTTCCTCGTATTGTACGTGGATGACAATCTCCTTATGGGATATGATATTCCGATGTTGACATCAGTCAGATGGTGGGTGTCTAAAGGAAATTCTCCATGAAAGGACTAGAGTGAAGCATCTTTATTTCTAGGAATTAAGGCTATAGGGATAGACGAATAGGATGCTAGGACTTTCACAGAAAAGTACATAGAGTGAAGTTACTAAAGAGGTTAGTATGGAAAACTCTAGAGGGGCATAATACCCTTCAGACATGGTATTCATCTCCCAAGAAATGTGCCAGCACACCTGAGGAAATAGAATGCTGAGCAAGATCCCTTATCCTTTTGCATATAGGGAGCCTCAGTAATGCCATGCTATGTACACGACCTGATATAGCCCATGTATGACGTGTCAGCAGCATATCAGTCAAATCGAGGTGAAGAACCACTGGACTTTCTGGAAATGTATCCTTAAGATACTTGGAGAGAACTTAAGGATATGGATGTGTGGTCTTTGGTAACGGAGAAACTTCCAGTTCAAGGAATACATCAGACTCGGACTTCAGTGTCCGATATAGATAGATCGAAAGTCGACACTGGAAGCTGTTTGTGTGCAATGGTGGAGCTGTCAGCTGGAAAGTCCAAGCAAACTGAATGATAGCAGATTTCCACCATGAAGCGAAATAATAGCTGCTCAGAGGCTGCAAGGAAGCTTCTAGTACAGAAGTTTGGCTTGACAAAATTAGAGAATGACCATCAGAATCCATTCCTCTTTACTGCACAACAATGAGCATCATAGCCCGTTGCTAAGGAGCCGATGGTCTCACCAAGAAAAGTTCCCCCCCAGGCAATTTGAAAAAAAGCGGCGATTCACTCTCCGCGATTACCTTGAAGAAGGTTACGTAGGTCAGAGAGTCAACTCCCGCAATAATGTGGCAGACCCACTTACAAAGCCGTTGGCCAGCAGAAACGAAGCCCACCTTTGAGAGAGATGGACTGTAGTACTTTGTAGCAATTGGCTTTAGGACAAGTGGGAGATTGTTAGATATATGTGCCCTAGAAGCCAGAATTGGCTGACACTTGTAATACACTTCTAGGGCAAAATTGTAATTTGACTAATAATTTATAAAATGGGTTATTTTCTATCACACGTGTATTTAGTGTCTGTATACATCCTTTGAGTTAATGGTAATGATAATTCAATATTTTAAGAGTTGAAAATTTAAGACATGAAAATCATTATTAACTCATAAAAGCTCCCGACCAAGGATCATCAACGAGGATGGTGATTGATCCGGAAGGTTGTGGTACGATCGCTTCTCTTTAGTAGATGAGTCTTGAGTCTACGGTGTGGAGACACAGAGCGAGAGTACAGGTACTCTTAGAGAACGAGGGCACTGAGCGGACCACCTCGAGTAGTCAGGTTAGAAGTCTACCTTCTCTGCAATGACTGACTCGATGCTGCAGTATGTGTCTGGTTTCTTGACCTGAGATGCATCGGCAGTTCACCTTGAGGGTGTTATAGTTTACTACACCATTATCTCGTCTCCTAGCCATATGGAACCCTGAGGTGTATGTTGGCTGTGAACATGTTCTTTGTAGGACTGGATTGCATCAAGATGGGATCTATCTACCTCGGTGGTAGAGGAGCAGCCCTAATGATAATCATGAGAAATCAAGTCTTGAAGCCCATGGCCATGGCAGAGTGAAATAATAGAAAGAAGTTTCTATTTAGATTTTAACCTTGGACTCGAATCGAATGATTACATCATATGACAGAGACTTAGGGTTTGAACGAGTTCACCTTAACCCTAATCTGATCGGTGGCTAAATATGAAGAACTTAATCACACAGGTAGCTGCACCAAAGGTTCAACTTCAGCTCTGATGGGTTGCCACCATATATGCTAGGTGTCATTGGTGGATTTTTGGGAGCAATTAGAATGATTTAGATGATCGATCATTCTAGCTGTTCGAATCAGAAGAGTTCTGATCCATCGAAAGGGAGTTTCGATGATGGTCTATGATAGAGATCATGACATATCCCATTACCATAACAGAACTGAACCTAACTGGGTCAACAAACAAGGTTTGAATCTGGTGATCATCAATTGAACTGATCTAGTTCAATTGATTGAATGAGATTCAATTAGGTTCAAGGAAAATCATGCTAGCACCGATTAAACCTAAACGTTCTCTTTTTACTATCATAAATAAGTTTGATCCTGACTGAGCCAAAGGAGTTTGTGCTCAATAAGAGGCCTTCATATGGTCTGATGGAGGTTTCCAAGTTCAGAATAGGTTGTCTTATTTGTAAGACATTACCTGCCATTTTTGGTCACCTGCATTTCTTGTTCTTTGACTTGGTCACAAAGTCCTACCTTTGATTGTCAACATTGACCATTCACCTTTGACTTTTGACCACATGTCATGCACCTATTGGAGAGCTGGTGGGGGCCTATCCCCCTGAGCCAGAGAACCTAGCAGGAGAAAGGGCGCACGCCAAGGGTGGCGTGAGCCAAGTAGGAGGCGCCTAGGAGTCCTTATTGGACAGGACTCCACCTCCCTTTTGGATTCCAATCAGAGTTCTACTAAGAATCCAGTTTGACTGGTCTTAGGCCCTCAAGGAGAATCCAGGGGTTCTATTCCAACCAATCAGATTTAGATCTGATTTCACAAAGGGTTGTGATTGGTTGAGAGGAAGAGGAGTTGGATCACAAGAGGTTCTATAAATAAGACCCGCGCCCAACCCTAATTCCAATGTATTAGACACCCCAAAGGCTGCCTCTCCCCTTCTACAGCCATAGTCTCTTCTCCCCTTGCTCTCACAGTCCAAAAGGTGTTTTGGACTTTGTTGGTGCGATTCAATCAAGGAAAGGCGATCAAAGCAAGAAGGCTGCGCTGCTGCAAAAAGGACGACTGTAGATTCTTCAAAAGAGTTTGAAGATCCTCCAGATCAGATCCAGATCTAATTTTCTGGAGGTGTGATAGAGAAGAAGAGGTCTCCAGATCCAACCCGAGTGGTACCGGTAGAGGCCAGGCGCTTGCTGGCTAAGATCCAGAACTTCCGCTTGCAATCAGGATCTCTACAGGGTAATAGGATTACCCAAATCAGGTAAATTAAATTTGATTTAATTTATCTTATTTTATTTTATTTATTAAAATAATAAGAATCAGATTTGAAACATATCAAGATCTGATTGAGATCAAGAGAAAATTTTGAAATATATCTCTTGATCTAATCAGATCTGAACGAACCTGGACCGAAAAAATCAGGATTTCCGCTTCACTCGTTTGTATCCATGACCCAGTGTCTCCATACTCCTTTGGTGTTAAGACAGTACAAACTCAACTTATATGGTAATATAGCGATATGCTCGATAGACGTGTTGTCCTAATTAATAGCCTATTCATTTGGTTCGTCGAACCTATTAAGACCTAATCGATAAATTTCTCTCTTATCAAACTAACCAGTCCTAGAACTGTCAGAACACAAATGGAGTTTATTAGAAGATTTAAACTTATGATAAAAAAGATGCCAAAATATTTTTATTATTAAGAATTATTATAATTATAAATTAGCTCAACTACTCAATAAACTGATGATTGGCTTTGGGACATATTCTCAACAACTCTCCACCTTATACCCTAGAGCCCACTTGACCCAGTATCTAATACCCATTCTTCGACTATGGTTGTTAGATTCTCCTTGATTGTCAGGACTTTAGTTGAAGGGTTCGGCACGGTTCTTCTTTCCATCATCTTTTGCATGGATTGACATCACCACGATCCACAATCTCATGGACCACATGAAAGTGTACATACATATGCTTTGTCCGCTTGGTGTTGCCTTTGGTTCTTTAGCCTCGAGCGTATGTGCCATGCTCGTCACAGTAAAGCAGGACTGGGACCTCAACTGAGGGGTGCTACTCCAAAGCTCGGTGATAATCTTTCTCAGCCACACACTTTCCTTG
>QRFJ01004387.1:30572-79676 GCA_006176705.1 Cocos nucifera | reverse complement strand
TTGATAAGTATTAATACCCCAATGATATATCTCATTTATGCTCTACTGAATATCAATGGCCATTTTGAAAATTGCTTAGGTAAAATTCGAAACTCTAAAGTTAAAAGGTATTTAAAACTAAATTCTTTCTTTACTCGAGGACGAGCAAAGCTTAAGTTGGGGGGTGTGATAAACATCATAAATTCACCAATAGAAGTATTAATTTATCAATTAATTGATATTAATTTTTAAAAATTAATAATCAATTTATATATAATTTTTGAAAAATTCATATTTTTATTAATTAAAAAATTAATTAAAAAAATAATAAAAAATAGAAATAATAAAAATTAAAAAATAAAATTTTATTATCAATAGAAAGAGCTCATTTTACTGATCACAATGAAATAAATTTCAAGTAAAATGGAGCTAAAATGGAAAAGATATGAATTTTGAAAGATATAAAATAAATAAAAATTAAATAAAAAAAAAGAAAACGGCTCAGCCGGCTCCATAAGCCGAGCCAACAAGCCAAGCCAAGCCATCAAGCCGACTCAGCCATTGAAGCCATCAGTCGATCGACGATCTAGGCGTGGACCGCCAGCTCAGCAAATTTCGGCGAATCAGAGATTGCCACGTGGTGGACCTAGACCCCTTAAGGGTCTACAGAAATTTATCGCGGCTCACAAGGGTAATTTAGTCTTTTCGTCCGATAACAGCGGCGCTGATTGGTTGCGGTGTGCGGTGCGGCCGATCCACGCGGTCCATGGGAACAGTTATTGCGCGATCGGATGGATGTGGTTGTTTGCGGTCAGGATCGGACGGCTGTGGTTGCTTTCGAATTTTATTCAGATACAAACATCACGCGGATCACCATCGGACGGCAGCGCTCGATCCAGGCGATGATCCGACGGTCCAGAATGCTGCCGGTGGTGATCAAGACTCTCGAAGCATGATTTGCGGCCAGATTTCCTCGATCAAGCGTGATCCAACGGCCAGAATTTAATCCGACCCGATCTGAGCTTATCTGCATCCGATTTTGATGATTTTTGGACCGTTGGATTCCTATTGAATGGCTGGATTTTATCAGATTTATCAGAGTCATATTAGAGCTATTTTGATTCAAATTTTATCCAAATTTATTTATATTTTGATGATTACAAAGGCATTAGTCCCATATTGCCTTTAGAAAAAATATCCAGCCCTCCTAGCTCTATAAAAAGGACCCCAGGCCATCAAAAATTGACATCTCCGATCAAGGTGAAGCTTTGGTACAGGGCGAAGCCAGGCTATGGGTTAAAGGCTGCTTCGAAGCAACGGGTGCCGAGAAGAAGAGCCGAGCTTCTACACCATCTTTCTGCCAATGCCGATCCAAGATCAGAGATCAGGCTATTTTATTTTATTTTTTTTCTTTTTAAATTTTATGTATTTAAATTCTGAAATTTTAGTTAATAAAAATTTTATTTTTGCATTTTAATTTCTTGCTTTTTATTGCAATTTAATTTTTGCACTTTAAATTATTGCTTTACAAGTAGATGCTAAGATCTAACTAGTAGATCTTAGTACCAAGTTTAAATTCTTGCACCTTTTAATTTTTGCTTTTTATTTTCCGACTTCACTTTTGATCCCAAAACTCTTCTTTTTTTCTTTTTCTTTTTTAAAAATCAAAGATTTCAAATCTAAAAACACTACCTTCCCTGTGGATTCGACCCGACTCATTGCTATCTACGCATTTTTTTAAATTTAAAATCGTTAAATGAAAAAGGTGTTTACGCATCGCTCCTATCCTCTTCCTTATGTTTCATTTACACCCCCATGGTCTAGACCTTCTCTGGTGTGACTTACCAAGGTCCAGACTTGGTTTGAGTGCATCGAGTCAATTTCTGACTGCATTGCCTCTAGCCATTTCTCGGAGTCGATATCTGATATCGCCTCGTTGTTGTAGGTTTTGGGATCATCACCATGAGCACCATTACCTACGAGGAACATTTTCCTCTACTTCCTCTGAAATAATACCTAAGTATCTTTCAGGGGGATGGGAAAACTCTTTCCGATCTACGAGGTGGAGGAGGTAGTGTTCTTATTGGCTCAACCTGATTTGGTTCCAATTGGTCCTTAGCTCGTTGTACTTGTGAGACTTTCTCATCAAGCTTAATCTGCTTTCCAATGCCGCTATCTTGAATAAACTATTTTTCAAGAAAGATGGCATGTCGACTCACAATCACATTGTGGTCTTCTGGAATGTAGAAATAGTATCCTAATGACTCTTTAGGATATCCTATGAATCGAGCTCTGAAAGGACCTAAACTCTAACTTGTCCGCTTGTTGTCTTTTGACATGAGCCGGACAACCCCAAATTCTGAGATGACTCAGACTTGGTTTCTTACCGTGCCATATCTCATACGGTGTGGTAGGAACGGTTTTAGAGGGAACCCTATTCAGTAGATAAATTGAAGTTAACAATGAGTGTCCCCAAAGAAAATCAGGAAGGTCTGTGAAGCTCATCATGGATCGAACCATATCCAATAGAGTCCGATTTCTCCATTCTGAAATCCCATTGAGTTGAGGTGTTCCTGGTGGAGTCCATTGAGAGACTATGCCATTTTTCTTGAGATAGTCTAGGAATTCTCGGCTAAGGTATTCACCTCCTCGATCTGATCGAAGAACCTTAATGGGTTTTTCAGTTTGTTTTTCTACTTCATGTCTGAATTCTTTGAACTTTTCAAAAGCTTCAGACTTGTGTCTCATAAGATACACATACCCATACCTAGACAGATCATCGGTAAAGGTAATGAAGTAGACAAAATTGCCTCTAGCCGGCACATCAAATGGGCCGCACACATCAGTATGTACTAGGGCAAGGAGATCTGTGGCCCTTTCCCCATGTCCAACAAAAGGGAGTTTAGTCATTTTGCCTTGAAGACAAGATTCACAAGTTGGATATGACTCGAAAGTCAATGGACTCAATAGCCCATTTTTCTCCAATTTGTTGATCCTATCTTCTGCTATATGACCTAATCTCAGGTGCCATAGATATCTATCATTTGGACTATCCCTAGGTCATTTGTTTGGCATTCACGTTTTGCTCGATAGTTAGAATAGGTACATCAATATGTAGCTGATAAAGACCATTAATAAGGAAAACCATTTGCAATTTTATTTCTTTCATAAAGAATGTTACAATGGTCCTTAAAGAAGGTAATCACATAGCCTTCTAGTGCTAAGCATGAAACAGAAATCAAATTCCTGCTAGCTGTAGGCACATAATAACAGTCTTTCAAAACTAAGTCTAAACCAGATGGTAATCGAAGAGGGTATGTTCCCACGGCTACTGCAGCAACTCTTGCTCCATTACCGATGCGTAGGATCATGTCTCCATCCCTCAGCCTCCTGCTATCCTCAAGACCCTGCATGGAAGTGCACAGATGAGCACTAGAACCAGAGTCAAGCACCCAACTGGATGCAGAAGAAATCCGTAAGGTTAGACTCAATAACGAGCATACCTCCAGAAGGACCTTCCTTCTTGTTCTTCAGGGTGGCCAGGTAAGTAGGGCAGTTCCGCTTCCAATGGCCGTCGCTGTTGCAATGGAAAATACTTTTCCTTTGACATCGGCCTTCTTCTTTCTTCTTCTGCCTTCTTTTTTTTCTTTGCTTCCTTCCACCTTCTGCTTTTTCACAGACTTCTTTTTCTTTCCATAAGACTTTCTTTTGGAAGAAGTCCATTCCATAGCAAGAACTGAGCCTTTAGAACCTTTCATAGAAAGCTCAGCGGTGAACCAGCATATTCATTAATTCGGCCAAGGAAATTTTGAAGTTTATGCATGTGGTAATTCATGATGAATTGCCCATATGCATCAGTCAAGGATTGCAGAATAATATCATTCTGCAGATCCAAGTCTAACTTCACACGAGCTTCTCAAGCTCTTCCATGTCCTTGATCATCATCAGACAGTGATCTTGGACTGACTGCCCATCACGCATCTTAGCCTTAAAAAGTCATTTCGTGACTTGATACTTTGGCTGCGCGACTCTGTTCACCAAACATCTCCTGCAGGTGAGCCAACATTTGGCGAGCAGTCCCGATATCTTCATGTTGGCGCTGGAGCTCATCAGACATCGAGCCCAACATGTAATATCTGGCCTTATTATCTTCGTCTATCCATTTTTTCAGAGACGCTCTCTGTTCAGTGGATGGACGGGCTGGTAAGGTGGGAGGGTCCTGGTCCAATACATGGGTTAACTTCTCGAAACCCAAAATAATTTTGTAGTTCCTGAGCCAATCTTTATAATTGGGTCCGGTCAGTCTATGTGTGTCCAGGATACGTGCTAATGGGTTGGACGCAGACATTTTTCCTGTAGAGAGTCAAAGATTCTAGTTAGATACTGTAATTATGACTTGACCAATTTATTTAGGAATTTTATTTTTAAACAAATTAGCTCCCACTATTTTCTCGGATCCCTACACTCCCTCTGTAGAGATGCGAAAAATCTCCATGATTAATGATTTCTAGTGGGTGGTGCGGTCTCACCAACTGACTCATCACCTCACCTAACAGTTATTGGTGATGGGTTAGCCAATGAGTGAACAACTCTTGTTCAATGATTCTCTAATCATGGTGCACCCAAACTTGGTCTCTAATTCATGAATCTCACCGTATCCAAAATATTGATCCACTCCTTAGTTAAGTCAGACCCACCATTTGCATAGACTGGATTCCTAATTGAGTCTCTCACCGTATCCAAATATTGAGCCCAACTCATCCTCCAGCCCATAGCATCCAATGCCTAATAGACATGGTTGCATCTTCCCGGTGCAACTGAGCCACTGTATCCAGCCGAGAACAATCAACCCCGGGAAGGGCCCGCACATCTACAATGGTGGAAGACCTCAGACTTAATCTTTTCTTAGGGAGAATTGATTCAGGTCTCATTAAACTAGACTTGTCATAGTCATAACAATTATGACTAACCTAGTGGCATGGGTTAGCTCGGATTATTGACCACCTCAGATCAGAACTGTGTCAACAGATATGGCCAGGTAAGTGAGACCGGTGGAAGGAATATGCCATTAACTCGTACAAGAATGCATTCAGGTCGAGTAGCTTCCAATTAAAAATCCAGTCGGTCGTATGTGCCAAACTTACCTTAGACACCAAATTATTGAGTCAGAACCAATTGGGTTAGCCTACAATCCAGACTCTAACCTCTGAGCCTAATTAGGTCTTGCTTGATCGTGACTCGATCTTGACCCAGACTTAATCCTATTAGGCTGGTCAATTTAAGCATTGTTGATCCCATCTAACCAACTCTTGATTCGGTTTGATCAACCGCTTAGACCTAATTGAGCTACCCAAGCCCGAACCCAGTATTATGAATATGTCTTAGATCTAAAATTCTCAATTTTAGACCTAATTAATATTTCATAATCTTAATTCTTAATTAAGTAGGGTTCATAAACAAAATATGCACAATAAATCCTAGGGTTTCAGGATCTAGGATTTTGCAGAAAGTAAGTTTTGGATTTCTGATTAAGGACGAATGCACAGCACCCCTACACATCATAAGAACACCCCATCGAATGGGAAGAAGAGGGCCTTTTAAATCCTTCTTCATTCTTATGATCCGGACGGCCAAGAGGAACGCCTTAATCAGGAACATATAAAATACTACAAAATAGTTTTAGATCTATATCATATATCTCATATATAAAATTAGATCTAATCATGGCATATTTTGCATACATCTCATGTATCATATCATGCATATTTTAGATCTAAATTATCTCATAATAATCTAAAAAATTAGATTTAAATTGATCTATCAAAATAAATTCTAATCTAGATAATTATGTAGAACTATTCTACAACTAGTCTAGACATGCATCAATCATATCTCATATGATATTTAAAATTAAATAATTTTATTTTTTATTTTTTAGATGTTATTATAATAATTATAATATCAAAAAATAGTAAATAAATAGATCTAAAATATGAATTAATCAAATTAAATTAAAAACATGCAAGACTATTCTATAGAACTATTCTATTCTTAGAACTAGTCATGCATATCTTCTATAATCTTAGATCCAAATTATTTAATTTTAATTTTTTCTAATTTCAGATCTGATCACATCTCATGTGACATCTAAAATTATCTAATTTTAATTAAAATAAATTAAAATTAGATCTAATGAAACCTGGCTCTGATATCAGTTGAAGGAAAAATTCTATTTTCCAAATCAAGTTCGTTCAGATCTGATTGGATCAAGAGAGATATTACAAAATTTTTTCTCTTGGATCAAGATTAGATCTGAGACCTTTCAGATCTGATATTATTGATCTAATAAAAAAATAAAATAAAAAATAAAAAATAAATTAAATTTAAGTTAATTTTACCTTGTAACGGGTAACTAGATTACCCTATGATGATCCTAATGTCTCTCTGAGGTTCTGGATCTAGCTATGTAAGTGCCTGGCCTCTACCAGTATCCACTCAGGTAGGATCTAGATATCTTCTTCTTCTTTATCATTTCTTCAAATATCATATCTGGATCTGATATGGAAGATCTTCAAAACTTCTTTTGAAGATCGGGTGTCGTCTCTTGCAGTAGTGCTATCTTCTTCCTTTCTCATCGCCTTTCTCTCGCTTGGATCACACCAAACTGAAGGCCAAAGATTCTTGGGCACGGATAGGAGAGAGAGGTCTTCCCCGCCAACGGTCACCAGTGTTAGATATATGTGCCCTAGAAGCCAGAATTGGCTGACACTTGTAATACACTTCTAGGGGCAAAATTATAATTTTGACTAAAATCAATAAAATGGGTTATTTTCTATCACATATGTGTATTTAGTGTCTGTGATACATCCTTTGAGTTAATGGTAATGATAATTCATATTTTCAAGAGTTGAAAATTTAAGACATGAATAATCATTATTAACTCATAAAATGCTCCCGACCATAGGATCATCACGAGGATGGTGATTGATCCGGAAGGTTGGTGTACAATCGCTTCTCTTTAGTAGATGAGTCTTGAGTCTACGGTGTGGAGACACCGGAGCGAGAGTACAGGTACTCGTTAGAGAACGAGGGCACTGAGCGTGACCACCTCGAGTAGTCATTAGGGAAGTCTACCTTCTCGTCAATGACTGACTCGATGCTGCAGTAGTGTGTCTGGTTCTTTGACCTGAGATGCATCGGCAGTTCACCTTGAGGGTGTTATAGTTTGACTACACCATTACTCGGTCTCCTAGCCATATGGAACCCTGAGGTGTATGTTGGCTATAGCATGTTCATTGTAGGAACTGGATTGCATCAAGATGGAATCTATCTACCTCGGTGGTAGAGGAGCAGCCCTATGATGATCATGAGAATCAAGTCCAGAAGTCCCATGGCCATGGCAGAGTGAAATAATAGAAAGAGTTTCTATTTAGATTTTCACATTGGACTCGAATCGAATGATTACATCATATGACAGAGACTAGGGTTTGACGAGTTCACCTTAACCCTAATCTGATCGGGGCTCAAGATAGAAGAACTTAATCACACAGGTAGCTGCACCAAGAGGTTCGCATTCAGCTCTGATGGGTTGCCACCATATACTGCTAGGTGTCACTGGTGGATTTTGGGAGCAATTAGAATGATTTAGATGATCGATCATTCTAGCTGTTCGAATCAGAAGAGTTCTGATCCATCGAAAGGAGTTTCGATGATGTCGATGATAGAGATCATGACATATCCCATTACCATACAGAACTGAACCTAACTGGGTCACACAAACAAGGGTTTGAATCTGGTGATCATCAATTGAACTGATCTAGTTCAATTGATCTGAATGAGATTCAATTAGGTTCAAGGAAATCGTGCTAGCACTCGATTGAACCTAACGTTCTTCTTTTACTATCATAAATAAGTTGTCCTGACTGAGCCAAAGGAGTTTGTGCTCAATCAGAGGCCTTCATATGGTCTGACTGGAGGTTGTCCAAGTCAGAAAAGGTTGTCTTATTTTGTAAGACATTACCTGCCATTTTTGGTCACCTGCCATTTCTTGTTCTTTGACTTTGGTCAAAAGTCTACCTTTGACTGGTCAAACGTTGACCATTGACACTTTGACTTTTGACCACATGTCATGCACCTATTGGAGAGCTGGTGGGGGCCTGTCCCCCTGCCAGAACCTGGCAAGGAGAAGGGCGCACGCCACCCTTGGCGTGTGCCCAAGTTGGAGGCGCCTAGGAGTCCTTGTTGGACAAGGACTCCATCTCCTTTTTGGATTCCAATTAGAGTTCTTCTAAGAATCCAACGTTTTGACTGGTCTTAGGCACCCTCTAAGGAGGAATCCAGGGGACTCTATTCCCACCAATCAGATTTAGATCTGATTTCACAAAGGGTTGTGATTGGTTGGGAAGAAGAGGAGTTGGATCACAGCTTAGTCTATAAATAAGACCCTGCGCCCAACTCAAAGAGAATTCAAGAATTCCCCATGCCCCAAGGCTGCCTCTCCTCCTCCTTCCTCCATGCCAAAGTTCTCTTCCTCTCCTCTCTCCACGTCCAAAAGAGTTTTGGACTTGGTTGGTGCGATCCAGATCAAAGAAAGGCGATCAAAAGCAAGAAGGCTGCGCTGCTGCAAAGGACGACTGCTGATCTTCAAAAGGAGTTTTGAAGATCCTCCAGATCAGATCCAGATCTGAATTTTTGGAGACATGATAGAGAAGAAGAGGATCTCCAGATCCAACCCAAGTGGATACCGGTAGAGGCCAGGCGCTTGCGTGGCTAGATCCAGAACCTTCCGCTGCAAACAGGATCATCAACAGGGTAATAGGATTACCCAAATCAGGTAAATTAAATTTGATTTAATTTATCTTATTTTATTTTATTTATTAAAATAATAAGAATTAGATCTAAAATATCAAGATCTGATTAGATCAAGAGAAAAAATTTTTGAAATATATCTCTTGATCTGATCAGATCTGAACGAACCTGGATCCGGAAAATCAGGATTTTCCTTCAACTGGTATCAGAGCCATGGTTCTAAAATTGTTTAGATCTGATTTTAAATTTATTTTAATTAGAAAATAAGTGATTTTAGATGTCACATGAGATGTGATCAGATCTGAAAATCAGAAAAAATTAAAATTAAATGATTTGGATCTAAGATTAGAAGATATGCATGACTAGTTCTAAAATAGAATAGTTCTATAGAATAGTCTTGCATGTTTTTGATTTAATCTGATTAAATCATATTTTAGATCTTTTATTTACTATTTTTTGATATTATAAGTGTTATAATAACATCTAAAAAATAGCAAATAAAAATTATTTAATTTTAAATATCATATGAGATATGATTGATGCATGTCTAGACTAGTTGTAGAATAGTTCTACATAATTGTCTAGATTAGAATTTATTTTGATTAGAGATCAATTTAAATCTAATTTTTTAGATTATTATGAGATAATTTAGATCTGAAAAATATGCATGATTCGATACATGAGATGTATGCAAAATATGCCATGATTAGATCTAATTTGTATATGAGATATATGATATAGATCTATAAACTGTTTTGTAGTATTGACATGTTCCTGATTAAGGCGTTCCTCTTGGCCGTCCGGTCATAAGAACGAAGAAGGGTTTAAAGGCCCTCTCTTTCCCATTCGATGGGGTGTTTCTTATGATGTGTAGGGGTGCTGCGTGTTCGTCCTTAATCAGAAACCCAAAACTTACTTTCTGCAAAACCCTAGATCCTGAAACCCTAGGATTTATTGTGCATATTTTGTTTATGAACCCTACTTAATTAAGAATTAAGTTTATGGAATATTAATTAGGTCTAAAATTGAGAATTTTAGATCTAAGACATATTCATAATACTGGGTTCGGGCTTGGGTAGCTCAATTAGGTCTAAGCGGTTGATCAAACCGAATCAAGAGTTGGTTAGATGGGATCAACAATGCTTAAATTGACCAGCCTAATAGGATTAAGTCTGGGTCAAGATCGAGTCACGATCAAGCAAGACCTAATTAGGCTCAGAGGTTAGAGTCTGGATTGTAGGCTAACCCAATTGGTTCTGACTCAACAATTTGGTGTCTAAGGTAAGTTTGGCACATACGACCGACTGGTTTTTAATTGGAAGCTACTCGACCTGAATGCGTTCTTGTACGAGTTAATGGCATATTCCTTCCACCGGTCTCACTTACCTGGCCATATCTGTTGACACAGTTCTGATCTGAGGTGGTCAATAATCCGAGCTAACCCATGCCACTAGGTTAGTCATAATTGTTATGACTATGCCAAGTCTAGTTTAATGAGACCTGAATCAATTCTCCCTAAGAAAAGATTAAGTCTGAGGTCTTCCACCATTGTAGATGTGCGGGCCCTTCCCGGGGTTGATTGTTCTCGGCTGGATACAGTGGCTCAGTTGCACCGGGAAAAGATGCAACCATGTCTATTAGGCATTGGATGCTATGGGCTGGAGGATGAGTTGGGCTCAATATTTTGGATACGGTGAGAGACTCAATTAGGAACCCAGTCTATGCAAATGGTGGGTCTGACTTAACTAAGGAGTGGATCAATATTCCGGATACGGTGAGATTCATGAATTAGAGACCAAGTTTGGGTGCACCATGATTAGAGAATCATTGAACAAGAGTTGTTCACTCATTGGCTAACCCATCACCAATAACTGTTAGGTGAGGTGATGAGTCAGTTGGTGAGACCGCACCACCCACTAGAAATCATTAATCGTGGAGATTTTCGCATCTCTACAGAGGGAGTGTAGGGATCCGAGAAAATAGTGGGAGCTAATTTGTTTAAAAATAAAATCCCTAAATAAATTGGTCAAGTCATAAATTACAGTATCTAACTAGAATCTTTGACTCTCTACAGGAAAATGTCTGCGTCCAACCCATTGGCACGTATCCTGGACACACATAGACTGACTGGACCCAATTATAAAGATTGGCTCAGGAACTACAAAATTATTTTGGGTTCCGAGAAGTTAACCCATGTTTTGGACCAGGACCCTCCCACCTTACCAGCCCGTCCATCCACTTGAACAGAGAGCGTCTCTGAAAAAATGGATAGACGAAGATAATAAGGCCAGATATTACATGTTGGGCTCGATGTCTGATGAGCTCCAGCGCCAACATGAAGATATCGGGACTGCTCGCCAAATGTTGGCTCACCTGCAGGAGATGTTTGGTGAACAGAGTCGCGCAGCCAAATATCAAGTCACGAAATGACTTTTTAAGGCTAAGATGCGTGATGGGCAGTCAGTCCAAGATCACTGTCTGACAATGATCAAGGACATGGAAGAGCTTGAGAAGCTCGTGTGAAGTTAGACTTGGATCTGCAGAATGATATTATTCTGCAATCCTTGACTGATGCATATGGGCAATTCATCATGAATTACCACATGCATAAACTTCAAAATTCCTTGGCCGAATTAATGAATATGCTGGTTACCGCTGAGCTTTCTATGAAAGGTTCTAAAGGCTCAGTTCTTGCTATGGAACGGACTTCTTCCAAAAGAAAGTCTTATGGAAAGAAAAAGAAGTCTGTGAAAAAGCAAAAGGTGGAAGGATCAAAGAAGAAGAAGGCAGAGCCGAAGAAGAAAGGCCGATGTCAAAGGAAAGTGTTTCCATTGCAACAGCGACGGCCATTGGAAGCGGAACTGCCCTACTTACCTGGCCACCCTGAAGAACAAGAAGGAAGGTCCTTCTGGAGGTATGCTCGTTATTGAGTCTAACCTTACGGTTTCTTCTGCATCCAGTTGGGTGCTTGACTCTGGTTCTAGTGCTCATCTGTGCACTTCTATGCAGGGTCTTGAGGATAGCAGGAGGCTGAGGGATGGAGACATGATCCTACGCATCGGTAATGGAGCAAGAGTTGCTGCAGTAGCCGTGGGAACATACCCTCTTCGATTACCATCTGGTTTAGACTTAGTTTTGAAAGACTGTTATTATGTGCCTGCAGCTAGCAGGAATTTGATTTCTGTTTCATGCTTAGCACAAGAAGGTTATGTGATTACCTTCTTTAAGGACCATTGTAACATTCTTTATGAAAGAAATAAAATTGCAAATGGTTTCCTTATTAATGGTCTTTATCAGCTACATATTGATGTACCTGTTCTAACTATCGAGCAAAACGTGAATGCCAAACGACCTAGGGATAGTCCAAACGACAGATATCTATGGCACCTGAGATTAGGTCATATAGCAGAAGATAGGATCAACAAATTGGAGAAAAATGGGCTATTGAGTCCATTGACTTTTGAGTCATATCCAACTTGTGAATCTTGTCTTCAAGGCAAAATGACTAAACTCCCTTTTGTTGGACATGGGGAGAGGGCCACAGATCTCCTTGCCCTAGTACATACTGATGTGTGCGGCCCATTTGATGTGCCGGCTAGAGGCAATTTTGTCTACTTCATTACCTTTACCGATGATCTGTCTAGGTATGGGTATGTGTATCTTATGAGACACAAGTCTGAAGCTTTTGAAAAGTTCAAAGAATTCAGACATGAAGTAGAAAAACAAAACTGAAAAAACCCATTAAGGTTCTTCGATCAGATCGAGGAGGTGAATACCTTAGCCGGGAATTCCTAGACTATCTTAAAGGAAAATGGCATAGTCTCTCAATGGACTCCACCAGGAACACCTCAACTCAACGGGGTTTCAGAATGGAGAAATCGGACTCTATTGGATATGGTTCGATCCATGATGAGCTTCACAGACCTCCCTGATTTTCTTTGGGGACAGATTGTTAGATATATGTGCCCTAGAAGCCAGAATTGGCTGACACTTGTAATACACTTCTAGGGGCAAAATTATAATTTTGACTAAAATCAATAAATGGGTTATTTTCTATCACATATGTGTATTTAGTGTCTGTGATACATCCTTTGAGTTAATGGTAATGATAATTCATATTTTCAAGAGTTGAAAATTTAAGACATGAATAATCATTATTAACTCATAAAATGCTCCCGACCATAGGATCATCACGAGGATGGTGATTGATCCGGAAGGTTGGTGTACAATCGCTTCTCTTTAGTAGATGAGTCTTGAGTCTACGGTGTGGAGACACCGGAGCGAGAGTACAGGTACTCGTTAGAGAACGAGGGCACTGAGCGTGACCACCTCGAGTAGTCATTAGGGAGTCTACCTTCTCGTCAATGACTGACTCGATGCTGCAGTAGTGTGTCTGGTTCTTTGACCTGAGGTGCATCGGCAGTTCACCTTGAGGGTGTTATAGTTTGACTACACCATTACTCGGTCTCCTAGCCATATGGAACCCTGAGGTGTATGTTGGCTATAGCATGTTCATTGTAGGAACTGGATTGCATCAAGATGGAATCTATCTACCTCGGTGGTAGAGGAGCAGCCCTATGATGATCATGAGAATCAAGTCCAGAAGTCCCATGGCCATGGTAGAGTGAAATAATAGAAAGAGTTTCTATTTAGATTTTCACATTGGACTCGAATCGAATGATTACATCATATGACAGAGACTAGGGTTTGACGAGTTCACCTTAACCCTAATCTGATCGGGGCTCAAGATAGAAGAACTTAATCACACAGGTAGCTGCACCAAGAGGTTCGCATTCAGCTCTGATGGGTTGCCACCATATACTGCTAGGTGTCACTGGTGGATTTTGGGAGCAATTAGAATGATTTAGATGATCGATCATTCTAGCTGTTCGAATCAGAAGAGTTCTGATCCATCGAAAGGAGTTTCGATGATGTCGATGATAGAGATCATGACATATCCCATTACCATACAGAACTGAACCTAACTGGGTCACACAAACAAGGGTTTGAATCTGGTGATCATCAATTGAACTGATCTAGTTCAATTGATCTGAATGAGATTCAATTAGGTTCAAGGAAATCGTGCTAGCACTCGATTGAACCTAACGTTCTTCTTTTACTATCATAAATAAGTTGTCCTGACTGAGCCAAAGGAGTTTGTGCTCAATCAGAGGCCTTCATATGGTCTGACTGGAGGTTGTCCAAGTCAGAAAAGGTTGTCTTATTTTGTAAGACATTACCTGCCATTTTTGGTCACCTGCCATTTCTTGTTCTTTGACTTTGGTCAAAAGTCTACCTTTGACTGGTCAAACGTTGACCATTGACACTTTGACTTTTGACCACATGTCATGCACCTATTGGAGAGCTGGTGGGGGCCTGTCCCCCTGCCAGAACCTGGCAAGGAGGAGGGCGCACGCCACCCTTGGCGTGCGCCCAAGTTGGAGGCGCCTAGGAGTCCTTGTTGGACATGGACTCCACCTCCCTTTTGGATTCCAATTAGAGTTCTTCTAAGAATCCAGTTTGACTGGTCTTAGGCACCCTCTAAGGAGGAATCCAGGGGACTCTATTCCCACCAATCAGATTTAGATCTGATTTCACAAAGGGTTGTGATTGGTTGAGAAGGAAGAGGAGTTGGATCACAAGCTTAGGTCTATAAATAAGACCCTGCGCCCAACTCAAAGAAAATTGAGATTCCCCATGCCCCAAGGCTGCCTCTCCCCTCCTTCTCCATGCCAAAGCTCTCTTCTCCCTCTCCTCTCCACGTCCAAAAGTAGTTTTGGACTTGGTTGGTGCGATTCAGATCAAAGAAAGGCGATCAAAAGCAAGAAGGCTGCGCTGCTGCAAAAGGACGACTGCTGATCTTCAAAAGGAGTTTTGAAGATCCTCCAGATCAGATCTAGATCTGATTTTTGGAGACATGATAGAGAAGAAGAGGATCTCCAAATTCAGCCTGAGTGGATACCGGTAGAGGCCAAGTGCTTGCGTGGCTAGATCCAGAACGTTCCGCTGCAAATAGGATCATCAACAGGATAATCAGATTACCCAAATCAGGTAAATTAAATTTGATTTAATTTATCCTTATTTTATTTTATTTATTAAAATAATAAGGATCAAATCTGGAACATCCCAAATTTGATACAGATCAAAGAGAAAAGATTTTAAAATATATCTCTTGATCTGATCAGATCTGAACGAACCTAGACCAAGAAATCAGGATTTCCCTTCACCTAGACATGCACCCCTTATCCAACTACCTTTTAGCAGGTGGACTGGTCCAAATAATCTCTCCTATGATGGCTTGACACATGGGTAGATGTCTAAGTGTCAATTGACCAAATGTCCGAAACAAGATTTAGTAGGTGATGAAAAATGGTAGGTGTTGTCTCAAATTCATCTCATAAATTAAGACAATTCTTTTCTAATCTGGACAAGCTCTAGTCAGACCAAGTAAAAGTACCTAAGTGAGCCCAAACATATTTGGCTCAGTCGAGACAACTTTTAATGATAATTAAAGGAGAATATTAGGCTCAACCATGTGCTAGCATGATTTCCTTGAACCTAATTGAATCTAATTCAAATCAATTAACTTGGATTAGTCCAATTGATAATATCCAGATCCAAACTCTTGTTTGTGTGATCCAGTTAGGTTCAGTTAAGTATGGTAATGAGATATGTCATGATCTTCATCATCGACATCATCGAAACACCTTTCAATGGATCAAAACTTTTTTGATTCAGACAACTAGTATGATTGATCATTTAAATCATTCTAATTGCTCTCAAAATCCACCAATGACACCTAGCAACATATGGTGGCAATCCATCAGAACTGAAAACAAACCTCTTGATGCAGTTACCTATGTGGTTAAGTTCTTTTATCTTGAGCTCCGATCGGATTAGGGTTAAGGTGAACTCGTCAAATGCTAATATCCATCATATGATTAATCATTTGATTCAAGTCCAATATGAAAACCTTAATAGAAACTCTTTCTATTATCTCACTCTGCCATGGCCATGGCCTTATCAACTTAATTCTTGTGATCATCATAGAGCTACTCCTCATCTACCGAGGTAGATAGATTTTCTTTTAGTGCAATCCAATTTATACAATGAACATGCTATAGCCAACATACACCTCAGGATTTAGAATGGCTAGGAGATCGAGTTATGGTGTAGTCAAAATATAACACCCTCAAGGTAAACTACCGATGCACCTTAGGTCAAAAAATCAGACACACAACTATAGCTTCGAGCTAGTCATTGACAAGAAGGTAGACTTCTTAATGACTGCTCGAGGTGGTCACGCTCAATGCCCTCATTCTTTAACGAGTATCTATACTCTCACTCCACTGTCTTTACACCATAGACTCAAGACTCATCTACTATAAAAAAGTGATTGTACACCAACCTTTCAAATCAATCACCATCCTCATGATGATCCTATGGTAAGGTGCATTTTGTGAGTTAATAATGAAAATTCATGTCTTAAATTTTCAACTTTTGAAAATAAGAATTATCATTGCCATTAACTCAAGGGATATATCACAGACACTAAATACACATTATGATAGAAACTAATCTATTTTATTATTTATAATCAAAATTATAATTTTATCCTTAGAAGTGTATAATAAGTGTTAGCCAATTCTGGCTTCTAGGACACACATATCTAACAATGAGCCCACAATCATGATCAAAAATCCAAATGCTAGAAATCAGCACAGTATGCTAGTACTGCGCTAATCTTTCTTCGATAATTGATCAGATGCCTCCTTTCTTCTAAATTGGACTCTTCCAAAGAGGAGGAGGAGAAGAGGTTTTAGATGTGAGACACTCTTAGAAAATCCAAAGAAGAAGGAAGCGAAGAGATGAACACAGCAACCCTAGAAGAAGACCCTCTTCTTCTTCTCTTTGCTCTCACCTAGACACCTAATTTTATATCTATTGATCTCAATGCCCAGAGGTTCTCTCTCCTTGATTTTCATACACCTCAAAGCACTCTCAAAGATCTATAACACATGAAAATTTAAAGCCAAAATTTATTTAAAATATATAGAAAAAGAAGAGTCTTTGTCGAGGTCAAATACTAGACAAGGAAAGGTCAAACAGGACAAGTCAAGGGGTGCCCAACTCTTGGACGCCCCCTCCATAATTTTTGGCATGTACCAACAAGAAAGGCACACAAGAAAAGAAGTTTCTCACATGGAATAATAGAGAAATTAATTAGGAGGGGAGGCGGCACCTTTTGGGAAAAGTTTGGGTTTGTTAGGATTCTATCTCATAGAATGAATATCAAAACAAACTCCTTTGACTTGGTCTTCTACCCAATTACCTTATGAGAAAGAGAGGGAGAGAGGGGGCATATGTGAAGATCAGGAAGAAAAAGATTTTCCATAAAAAATACCAAAAACATAGGCATGGGGGGCGTTGGGACTAAAGTGGCGCAAGGAGGAATCCTAGTCTTGCTAGGATTCTATGTATGACTTGGTCAAAGTGGTTTCTTAAACCAAATTAAACCAAAATTAACTCAATCAAATTAAATTAGTTTCTAATACAATTAATGGTTTAATTAAATTAGATTAAATTATATTTATTTTGATTTTATTTTCTAATAAAATTTGAAAATTGGGTTGACCTAAGTCCTAGTTAGACTAGGACTAGATTTCTTTGCACTTGACTTATCCAATAAGTCAATTGGACTTGATCCAATCAAGTCCAAATCAAATATAATTAAATTTTATTTAATTAACTTAATCTTAGTCCTTAGACTTAATAAAATTAAGTTAATTAGCAATCAAATTGCTAATCAATCCTCCTGCAATACTTGCACTAGGTTAAATATCAATCGTATTGATCGTTTAATCCTAGAACAATTCTTAATCGTTGATCAACCATCCAATCAGATCATGAGCTCTAATGTGTATGATCTCATAGGTCTGAACTTAAGTCGGTAGCATAGGAATAAATTTCTGTATCAATCAAAATGACCATCTAGCAATGATACCCAACAGTCGGATAGGTCGAATGCATAGAACACCATCCTTAGAACCTATGTAGATATAGTTTTCATATAATTCATCTTATCATATAAATAAAATATGCTAAAAATATTATATCATATTTTTCATTTATGCCATTATACTATAAGCAAAGCATTATATGATTTAACCTAATAAGGCTTGCTCTGATACCACTGATGGATTTGGTGTACAGGATGGAAGCATGGATTTCAAAGCAAAAACATGAAATCAAATAAATCAAATCCAAACCCTAGGACTACCTTATTAGTAATTAAATCATATAACATGCATTTGTAATATAAAAGAAAGTATTAGTACATACCTCTTATCGCTAAATCCTAAATTGACCCTGATCGTCGGTAGTAGTTCGTCAGGGGTTCCACCAGGTGCCCACATGTTCACCCACCAATGTTGATCCACATACAGACTTGACCAAGACACCAGAATCTCTGATTTATATAATTAAAATTCTTCTAAAAAGAACTTTAATTAAATGGGCAAGACCTTCTTAAGCCTTTATGTCACCTGCCTTGCCTTTCCTTATCTATCTTTCTTTTTCTTTTATCTTCTTAATTTTTCTTCCTAATCTCTTAGTCTTAAGATGACTTCTTGTCCTTATAATGATAAGGTCTAGACATGAGAAAGGAAGAAAGAAAATTGGACAAAAAAAAATTCTTGTAAGAAAGAAAAGATAATGTTGACTACCTCAGACTCTTGGTGTGCACCCCTATTTATAAAGTACGTAGGGGTGCCAACAAAAAATCTCACACCCTTTCCTCATCAAATTCTCATGCCCCATCAGCCAATCTCATGCCTCATCAGTAAAAATGAGATATAATCTTAGTCCAAGAGGTGCCTTAACATAGAAGAACTCTTCGGACTAATTCTACGTAGTTTTTCTATGAAGAGTCACGATGCTTCATCTTTGGCGCCACCCTTTTCATCCATTAGATCATGAAACAAAGCCATCCAATGGCTCTAAAAAGGGATGCCCATTCAGCAAGAAGGTGTGGAGATAAACTTTGAATAGTCAAAGTCCCAAGAGACTTTGACTTAGTCCAAGAGACGTCAAGGAGGAGTAGGCGGCATGGAGTCTTGGGCGGCAATGGGTCTTGGGCGACAAAACATCCTGGGTGAAAAATTTTAAAGAAAAAAAAAGTATTTCATCTAAAGAAGGACTCTTCTGTGCCCCATATCAAATGTCCACACTAACTAAAAAATATTTACGCAACATAACATATGGAAAAAGTCAAAGAAGGTAGGCGCCATCTTATTCCATGCGCCAAAGAGTCCTTTGCGCATGAAAGACTTTCCATACGCAAGAGAGAGACTCTCTGGCACATGGGATGCAGGTATGTGGCACCCAATCTAAAGCCCAATCAATCTAGGTTAATCCAACTCAAGACCAAATCTTATTTGGCTCAAATCGGATCTTAATTAGCCCAAATCGGAAGCCGATTCGAATCCAATTCGAATCCAGGTGCTAGGGTTTGCTATATGTGCTAGCATATTCATCTTGCAAACATGGTCTAATCTAATTAGACCCTTAATCAATTCTCTTTGTGTGTGACCCATTGGGTTCCACATCTAACCAGCAGTGAGTCAGGGTGTGATTTGACCTAATCTGGTTAGAACTCAACCAAACCATGATTTAGGTCAAAACTAGCCAACCCAATTTGACTTAATTTAGAACACTTTCTAATTTAATGATCAAATTAAAATTTTAATTTGATCAAACCCACAAGACATGATTGACGTCTAGCAACGTATCATGACTACCCGAAAGATGTGAAATTTTGATGAAAATACCAAAAATATCCTTCAGTGAAAAATTACCATGCAACTAGATCCTTCGATCTTCCTGCATCCTGAATATGACTCTGGGTATGGAAATATGTCAATCCCAATATCATATTCATTTCTCTTTCAATCTTATGATAATGATTCATTTAATGAAATATTAGAAACCATTTCTAATTTTCATCATGCTTTGATCAAAGTCTTCCTGAATCATTATTTGTTTGAAGCAGGTAGGATGCTATTTCCTCTTACCAGGAGTGATCGATTCCTTGTTAACCTACTCACAATCTTCATATATATAATCTACCATATCCAGATCATCCCATACATAACTAAGTCATGAATGAGTATGAACCAAAATATGGATTTATATATATAAGATTCTATGGTAGTTTCAGGTCAAAGGATTACATGCACAAATTCCACTATGAGAACCATCTATTGACATGTAGATAAGACTCCATTAGATATTCTCAATTTGGATCAATTCAGTGAACTCATTCTCTAATGAGCACCCACATTCTTGTATTAGTGTCATACACAAGTTATTGTGAGATCAATCACCCTCTTAATCGAGCATACAAAGAATGTGCTAGTCTTACCGAAAAACATTGATCCCTAACTCAATGTCCCATCGACTAGGAATATTTAAATTAGGATTTTAAGATTTTAGATCTCACTAGTATGATCTCATCATAATCCTAAAATCCATAGCCCTAATTTATAGAGTTCATCATAATCTTAAATAAATAATAAGACACTGCATATGATGAAATAAATGCCTTTATTTATTAAAAATGTCATTACATGAGTCTGGAAGACAAAGAACATCCCAAAAATAAATTGGCTTGAGGGCATATTCCTTTCAATCTCCCACTTGCACTAAAGCCAATCACCCTTATATTTTAATCCCATACAATCAAGGTGGCGATCAAACAGTTGCAGTGGTAAAGCCTTAGTGAATGGGTCTGCTATGTTGTTCTTTGTATCCACTCATTCTATGACCACATCTTGTCTTTCAATAATTTCTCGAACGAGATGGAAGCATCTCAGAATGTGTTTGGATTTATGATGAGACCTTGGTTCCTTTGCTTGAGCTACAGCTCCAGTATTATCATAGTAAAGTGGTACTGGATTCTCAATTTTAGGAATAACACCTAATTCAGTGATGAACTTCTTCATCCAGACAGCTTCCTTGGCGGCTTCACTTACAGCTATGTATTCTGCTTCAGTGGTTGAGTCAGCTACAGTTGGCTGCTTAGTACTCTTCCAACTCACTGCTCCACCATTCAGAGTAAAGACATACCCTGAAATAGATTTGCTATCATCTGGGTCTGATTGAAAACTAGAGTCAGAATATGCTTCTAGTTTAAGATCAGAACCACCATATACAAGAAAAATATCTTTAGTCCTTCTTAAGTACTTAAGAATATTTTTCATAGCTTTCCAATGATCCTCTCCTGGATCAGCTTGAAATCTACTTGCAATGCCTAAAGCATAAGCAACATCAGGCCTTGTACATAACATGGCATACATTATTGATCCTACAGCCGAAGCATAAGGAATAGAACACATTCTATTTCTCTCTTCTGGTGTCTTTGGAGATATTTTTTTAGAGAGATGTATGCCTTGACTCATGGGTAAATAACCTCTTTTACTCCCATCCATACTGAATCTTTTCAGTATTAAGTCAATGTACCTTGATTGGGACAAGCCTAGCATCCTCTTAGATCTATCTCTATAGATCTTTATTCCTAGTATATAGGATGCTTCTCCCAAATCTTTCATGAAAAACTTATTTGATAGCCATAATTTGACTGATTGTAACATTGGGATATCATTCCCAATGAGGAGTATGTCATCTACATACAGAACCAAGAATACTATTGTTCTCCCACTAGTTTTCTTGTACACACATGGTTCATCCACATTCTTGATAAAACCAAACTCTTTTATTGTTTCATCAAAATGGATGTTCCAACTCCTTGATGCTTGCTTTAATCCATAAATGGATCTCTTAAGTTTGCATACCTGATTTGGTCTCTCATTTGACTCAAATCCTTCTGGCTGTGACATATAGACTTCCTCCTCAAGGAAACCATTAAGGAAGGCAGTCTTTACATCCATTTGCCATATTTCATAGTCGTGGTATGCTGCTATAGCAAGCATAATCCGAATAGATTTGAGCATGGCAATAGGTGAAAATGTTTCATCATAATCAATCCCCTATTTTTGCCTAAAACCCTTAGCCACCAATCTAGGCCTTATAGGTTTCAATTTGACCATCAGCTCCAATCTTTTTCTTAAAAATTCCATTTGCATCCAATAGGATTTATATCCTCTGGTGCATCCACCAAAGTCCATACTTTGTTGGTGTGCATGGATTCTATTTCGGATTGCATGGCAGCCAGCCATTTGTAAGAGTCCTTACTTTTGACTGCTTCCATATAGGTCAGAGGTTCGTCATTCTCAATGACTTGGGCTTCATTATTCTCAATAATGAACCCATACCTCACAGGTGTAGGTTCTATACTCTTTTAGACCTATGGATAGGAGTTATGTGTTCTGGTTCTTTTATGTGATTATATGGTTGAGAAATTTCTATTTGATTTTCTTGAACTTCACTAAGTTCAATATTTCTGCCACTGCCCTTTTCTAGGATAAATTCTTTTTCCATGAAAATGGCATGCCTACTTACAAATACCTTTTGTTCAGTAGGATGGTAGAATAAATATCCTATACTATTTCTAGGATATCCTATAAATAGACATCTGTCTGATCTAGCATCAAGTTTATGTCCAAAATTTTTTTTGACATAAGCTGGACAACCCCATATCTTAAGATACTTAAGATTAGGTTTCTTACTTCTCCATATGTCATATGGAGTACTAGATACAGATTTAGAAGGTACTCTATTCAAGATGTAAATTGCAGTCTCCAGAGCATGACCCCAGAAGGAAAATAGGTAAATCAGTGAAGCACATCATGGACCGTACCATATCTAATAAGGTATGATTTTTTCTTTCGGCTACACCATTTAATTACGGTGTATAAGGAGGTGTCCATTCAGAGAGAATCCCTTTAAATTTAAGATAGTCAAGAAACTCACTAGATAAGTATTCTCCTCTCGATCAGATCGAAGGATTTTTATACATTGTCCAGTTTATTTTTCGACCATACTTTGATACTCTTTAAATTTATCAAAGGCTTCTGATTTGTGTTTCATAAGATACACATATCCAAACCTAGATAAATCATCAGTGAATGTAATAAAATAAGAGTATCCTCCTCTAGCTTGAGTTGTCATAGGACCACATACATCCATATGTACAAGTCCTAATAACTCATTTGTCCTTTCTCTATGTCCACTAAATGGAATCTTGGTCATTTTACCCATGAGGCATGATTCACAAGTTCCCAATGATTCATAATCAAAAGGATCAAAGAACTTTTCTTTGTATAACTTGTTAATCCTAGCCTCACTAATATGACCTAATCGACAATGCCAGAGTAAAGTATTATTTATGTCATCTCTCTTACGTTTTCTATTTTCATCAATATGAAATATATTATTATCCAAACATAGAGTCAACAAACCATTGCTAAATATGCCAAAACAAATAATTTCATTAGAATATTTGATCGAGCAACCTTCGCTCGTTACATTAAGACTATAACCTTGTTTTAATAACAAGGGTATAGATATAATATTTCTAATGATCTTAGGCATATAATAATAATTTGTAAGCTCTAAGATCTTTCCATAAGGTAACTTCAATATATTTGTCCCTACAGCTTCTGCCTGGATAGATTCTCCTCCAGCGCCATAAAGCTTGAAGTCACCTTTCTTCAAACTCTTAATTTTCTACAGCCCCTGCAAAGATTTGTAGATATGAAAACCACAGCCGGTATCTAATACCCAAGAATTTGAAATGAAAGAATTTAATGATAATATAGTATGTATCTCATACATACCTTTTGGTGCATTATTTGCACCAGACTTCACGGTTGCAAGGTAAGCCTTGCAATTCCTCTTCCAATGACCTGCTTTGCCATAGTGAAAATAGGTCGTTTGTCCGGAGACCTTCTTCCCCTTTTTCTTCTTATTTATACCACTTTTAGGATTCAACCTTCTCTTTGAACCCTTTTTGCCTGCCTTCTTCTTGGAGATCCCTTCCATAAGAAGAAGAGGAGCCTTATCTTTCTTGATATGGCTTTCTGCTGTCTTGAGCATATTTAACAGCTCAGGCAATGAAGAATTTAGTTTGTTCATGTGATAGTTCACGATAAACTGAGAAAATGAATTCTGGGAGTGATTGCAGGATCAAATCCTGACTTAACTCTCCATCCATTACAAAACCTAATTGACTTAATCGAGTGATTAGGTCAATTACCATCAAAACATGATTTTGTATGGATGTTCCTTCTTCTATCATTCTTGCATGAAATAATTGCTTAGATATCTCATATCTAGCAGTCCTACTATGCTCTCCATAAAGCTCTTTTAGATTGAGCAATATGGATTGAGTGTCCATGCTATCATGCTGCCTCTGTAATTCATTATTCATAGAGGCAAGTATGATGCATTTGACAGTAAGAAAATCATTTTGCCACATCTTGTATGTGGACTTATCTTCATCTATGGCATCATTTCCTAATGGCTTAGGATCAGGGGTGTCAAGAATATAGGAGAGTTTTTCTTGACTGAGTACTATTTTAAGATTTCTCAACCAGTCAACATAATTTTGACCAGTCAATTTATTTGAATCCAAAATTGAACGTAATGAAAGTGAAGAAGCCATTTAATCTACATAATAAAGAACAATACATAAGCAAATAATTCATGATGACAAACATAATTAAATTAGGACTTTAATTTAATTATGTCTCCCACTAAAAATCATAACCCTCTTATTGATTTTCTTAGTGAGAATAAGATCCTAATTCCTTATAAAAAGTCTTGTGGTTGCACAACAAACTTGTTATAAGTTCAAAGGTAGGAAACTCTTTCCAATTGCATTTTATGCAACTCTCAAAAAACTTTTGCCTCTAAAACATTAATAGCCTTGTGTTAACACAACAAACTTTAATGTTTTAGTTTAAGTAGAACCCTTCATTTCTATACAGTCAAAAATGAAATATAACTACTTTTGTGGTTACACAACAAAGTAGTATATTCAAAATGCTGTAAGCATCTCAATGCACTAGATTAATATTACATCTTTCCCCATGATAGATCTTGTGGTTACACAATAGAACTAATATGGTTCTGGACATAATAAGAAACTAGTATGAAGGAAGGCCTTAATGTAGTGAATATAATATTAAGCATTTCAATCTGAAATTAAATTAATCAAATCGGCCAGGTAAATGGGAGAGAAATGGGAGTCCCCCCATTGCTTTCCTTAGACACCAATAAATTTGGCCAGGTCAGACAACAGAACCAATTAAAAAACCATGTTCTCTTTACCAATCATGAACCAATTTTTCTAGACACCGATAGATCAATTAGACATCCTGACTGATTCAGCTATAGATTAATTACACTACAACTTAATATAATTTTTTATAGAGGGATTTAAAAGGTCTCGAATGTACATACTTGATTTAAATCAAACTAAATGCCTAATAGCATTAATTATGATAAAATTCATTAACATGTATAATTATTCTAGGACAACCATCATTATATAGTGAATACTTTCCACTATATCAGGGCAACCTTTACAGAATAATATATACAACATAATCTCATTATGATAAGTAAAAGAATATGATCTCATCATATAAATAAAATATGCTAAAAATATTATATCATATTTTTCATTTATGCCATTATACTATAAGCAAAGCATTATATGATTTAACCTAATAAGGCTTGCTCTGATACCACTGATGGATTTGGTGTACAGGGCGGAAGCATGGATTTCAAAGCAAAAATATGAAATCAAATAAACCAAACCCAAACCCTAGGACCACCTTATTAGCAATTAAATCATATAACATGCATTTGTAATATAAAAGAAAGTATTAGAACATACCTCTTATCGCTAAACCCTAAATTGACCCTGATCGTCGGTAGTAGTTCCGTCAGGGGTTCCACCAGGTGCCCACGTGTTCACCCTCCAATGTTGATCCACATAGAGACTTGATCAAGACACCAGCACCTCTGATTTATATAATTAAAATTCTTATAATAAGAACTTTAATTAAATGGGCAAGACCTTCTTAAGCCTTTATGTCACCTTCCTTGCCTTTCCTTATCTATCTTTCCTTTTTTCTTTTGTCTTCTTAATTTTCCTTCCTAATCTCTTAGTCTTAAGATGACTTCTTGTCCTTATAATGAACAAGGTCTAGATAAGAGAAAGGAAGAAAGAAAATTGGATAAAAAGAAACTTCTTGTAAGAAAGAAAAGATAATGTTCACAACCATGGACTCTTGGTGTGCACCCCTATTTATAAAGTACGTAGGGGTGCCAACAAAAAATCTCACGCCCTTTCCTCATCAAATTCTCATGCCCCATCAGCCAATCTCATGCCTCATCAGTAAAAATGAGATATAGACTTAGTCCAAGAGGTGCCTTAAAGCATAGAAGGACTCTTGGACTAATTCTACGTAAGTTTTTACGAAGAGTCGCGAATGCTTCATCTTTGGCGCCACCCTTTTCATCCATTAGATCATGAAACAAAGCCATCCAATGGCTCTAAAAAGGGATGCCCATTCAGCAAGAAGGCATGGAGATAAACTTTGAATAGTCAAAGTCCCAAGAGACTTTGACTTAGTCCAAGAGACGTCAAGGAGGAGTAGGCGGCATGGAGTCTTGGGCGGCAAGGGGTCTTGGGCGACAAAACATCATCTGGGCAAAAAATTTAAAAGGAAAAAGAAGTATTTCATCTATAGAAGGACTCTTCTGCACCCCATATCCAGATGTCCATGCCAATTAAAAAATATTTACGTGACATAACATATGGGAAAAGTCAAAGAAGGTAGGCGCCATCTTATTCCATGCGCCAAAGAGTCCTTTGCGCATGAAAGACTTCCCACGCGCAAGAGAGAGACTCTCTGGCATGGGGATGTAGGTATGTGGCACCCAATCTGAAGCCCAATCAATCTAGGTTAATCCAACTCAAGACCAAATCCTATTTGGCTCAAATCGGATCTTAATTAGCCCAAATCGAAAGCCGATTCGAATCCAATTCGAATCCAATCCAGGTGCTAGGGTTTGCTATATGTGCTAGCATATTCATCTTGCAAACATGGTCTAATCTAATTAGACCCTTAATCAATTCTCTTTGTGTGTGACCCATTGGGTTCCACATCTAACCAGCAGTGAGTCAGGGTGTGATTTGACCTAATCTGGTTAGAACTCAACCAAACCATGATTTAGGTCAAAACTAGCCAACCCAATTTGACTTAATTTAGAACACTTTCTAATTTAATGATCAAATTAAAATTTTAATTTGATCAAACCCACAAGACATGATTGACGTCTAGCAATATATCATGACTAACCCAGAAAGATGTGAAATTTTGATGAAAATACCAAAAATATCCTTCAGTGAAAATTACCATGCAACTTAGATTCCTTCGATCTTCCTGCATCCTGAATATGACTCTAAGGTATGGAAATATGTCAATTCCCAATATCACATATTCATTTCTCTTTCAATCTTATGAATAATGATTCATTTAATGAAACATTAGAAATTATTTCTAATTTTCATCATGCTTTGATCAAAGTCTTCCTGAAATCATTATTTGTTTGAAGCAGGTAGGATGCTATTTTCTCTTACCAGGAGTGATCGATTCCTTGTTAACCTACTCACAATCTTCATATATATAATCTACCATATCCAGATCATCCTGTACATAACTAAGTCATGAATGAGTATGAACCAAAATATGGATTTATATATATATAAGATTCTATGGTAGTTTCAGGTCAAAGGATTACATGCACAAATTTCACTATGAGAACCATCTATTGACATGTAGATAAGACTCCATTAGATATTCTCAATTTGGATCAATTCAGTGAACTCATTCTCTAATGAGCACCCACATTCTTGTATTAGTATCATACACAAGTTATTGTGAGATCAATCACCCTCTTAATCGAGCATACAAAGAATGTGCTAGTCTTACCGAAAAACATTGATCCCTAACTCAATGTCCCATCGACTAGGAATATTTAAATTAGGATTTTAAGATTTTAGGTCTCACTAGTATGATCTCATCATAATCCTAAAATCACAACCCTAATTTATAGAGTTCATCATAATCTTAAATAAATAATAAGACACTGCATATGATGAAATAAATGCCTTTATTTATTAAAAATATCATTACATGAGTCTGGAAGACAAAGAACATCCCAAAAATAAATTGGCTTGAGGGCATATTCCTTTCATGATAAGGCGTGGGCGCTAATGACCAAAACAAGTTCTCTAGAAGTCGAGTTGAAGGCCGTGCAAGGAAAGATTTGGTTACTCGAAGGAAACTTGGCATGGTCAACCAGTCGGGAGGAGTACGACTGGGACTAGACAAAGAAGTTCTCTGAGCTTCGAAATCAATTACAAGTAGCTAAGGATTGTCATAATGAATACAGACGCGAGTGGTATGACCAAGTCATTGATCTCAAGGGGAGGCTCCGAAGGGCTAATGATGAGATTGCTCGTCTTTGGTGATAATTATTTGAAGAGGCCCGAGCTAGCTCTGGCAAGGACTCATTTGAGGTCCTATCGTTATGGAGTTCTTTGGAGGACTTGTGTACCTTATTCGGGAATAGCCAAAAGAAAGTGTCAAACTTGAAGATGCAAATGGTCTACCAACAAGATGCTATGAAGGATGCAGAGGCCGAGTTGGCTGTGCTAAGAAAGAAATTAAGAGAAGTTGAGGACAACTCATGGAGGCATAAGAAATTGCTAAGTAAAAGTTTGGAGGTTCGATGGAAACTCGAAGAGAAGATCAAAGACTTGAAGTTATCTTTGATATTGGCCAACGCTGGTAGCCCGAAGTCCGACTCCAAATAGGGCTTCAGCTTATCTCTCTCTCTTTTTTATAATTGGTCTTACAAACCACTCCATGTATCGAACTTTTGTTTTTAATAAAAATATTATTTTGACAACTTCATCTCAATTGTTTGCTCACATAGTTTTCCACTCTTCCCTCTTATTGTCTTAAGTAACTAGGGGTCTTCATCCATATCAGGACAAGATTCTCCTTCTATTCTTGATATGGTGGGTCTTTACTCTATCCTCCTATTAGGATGAGGTTCTCCTCCTATTCCTGACGGGGTCGACTTTTATATTTGTTAGGGCGAGGTCTTCCTCCTGTCCCTAATAAAGTCATAGGAGCATAAAAAGGGCCTCTCCCCTCCTCCTATCTTAAATAATAAAAGGTCTTCATCCATATCAAGATGAGATTCTTCTTCTATTCCTAATATGGTGGGCCGTTACTCTATCTCCCTCCGATTAGGATGTGGTTCTACTCCTATTCCTGACGGGTTGGCCTTTACCTTTGTTAGGAGCGAGGTCTTCCTCCTGTCCCTAAACAAAGTCATAAGAGCACAAAAGGACCATTGAAAGGGCCTCTCCCTTCTCCTTTATCTTAAATAATCGAGGCCTCTTCATCCGTATGCCAGGACGAGGTTCTCCTTCCTATTTCTGATACGGTTGGCCTTTACTTTGTCTCCCCTGTCAAGGTCCAGGTTCTCCTCCTATTCTTGGCAGGGTTGGCCTTCTTTTGTTAGGACAAAGTCCTTCTCCTATCCCTAACAAAGATCATAGGGAGCACAAAAGGATCCGTTGAAAGGGTCCTCTCCTCACTCCTATCTTAAATAACCGAAGATCTTTCATCCATCCATGTCAGGATGAGGTTCTCCTTTATTCCTGATACAGGTTGGATCTTTACTCTATTCTTCTGTCAGGATAAGGTTCTCCTCCTGTTCCTGACGGGGTTGGCCTTTATCTTTGTTAGGATGAGATCTTTCTCTTGTTCCCTAAACAAAGGTCATAGGAGCACAAAAGGGCCATTGAAAAGGCCTCTCCCCTCCTCCTGTCTTAAATAATTAGAGATCTTCATCCGTATCAGGATGAGGTTCTCCTCCTATTCCTAATATGGTGGGCATTTATTCTATCCTCCTGACAGGATGAGGTTCTCCTTTTATTCCTGATGGGATTGACCTTTATCTTTGTTAGGATGAAGTCTTTCTTTTATCCCTAACAAAGTCATAGCGATACAAAAGGACCATTGAAAGGATCTCTCTCCTCATCTTATCTATTGGAGGTCTTCATCCATATCAGGATGAGGTTCTCCTCCTATTTCTGATATGGTGGGTCTTTATTCTATCCCTCTATCAGGACAAGGTTCTCGTCCTATTCTTGATGGGGTTAGCCTTTACCTTTGTTAGGACGAGGTCTTCCTTCTATCCCTAACAAAGTCATAGGGGCACAAAAGGGCCATTAAAAGGATCTCTCCTCTTCTATTGTCTTAAATAATTAGAGATCTTCATTCATATCAGGATGAGGTTCTCCTCTTATTTCTGATATGGTAGGCCTTTACTCTATCCTCCTATCAGGATGAGGTTCTGCTTCTATTCCTGATGGGATTGATCCTTACCTTTGTTTGGACAATATCTTTCTCCTATTCCTAATAAAATCATAGGGGCACAAAAGGGCCATTGAAAGGACCTCTCCTCTCCTCCTGTCTTAAATAACTGGAGGTCTTCTACTTTATTTATAGCCAAAGTTTGATTGAGTCATTTCTTGTCATCACACGATTTTTTGCCAAGAAATGAAAATATTGAAGTAAAGGAGTTTTATTAAGGTAAAATTACTAATAATACATTCATAGATTTTTTGAATTCTAAGATCATGGGAGCATTGATCCTCCAAGTTTTTTTAGATAATATGTTCCTAATCGGACGATTTCTACCACCTCATAAGGATCTTTCCAGCTTGGAACAAGCTTTCCCTGATTTTGGGACTATGAAACATCTGCTCATCGAAGTACAAGATCCCCTATTCTAAATGTCTTGCTCCTGATCCTCGAGTTGTAGTAGCAGCTACCCTTTGCTTGTAAGCTGCCATTTAGATCTAGGCCTTCTCCCGCTATTCTTCCTACAGATCAAGGTTGGCTCTAAGGTCCTGCGAGTTGCTTTGTTCATCGAAGGCCTCTACTCGTGCTAAGGAGAGTTCGAGTTTGACTGGGATAACAGCCTCCATCCCAAAAGCCAATGCAAAGGGAGTTTCTCTCGTGGGCAATCTTTGAGTAGTTTTGTAAGCCCAAAGCATGTGATAGAGTTCATCCACCCAGGTTTCTTTTGCTCTTTCAAGCTTGGTCTTTATCCCCTGAAGCAAAGTTCTATTAGTCATTTCTACCTCACCATTTGCTTGCGGATGAGCTATTGATGTGAAGTGATGAGATATATTTAGGTTTTTGCAAAACTAAGCAAACTTTGCACCTACGAACTAATGCCCATTATTAGTAATCAACATTCGAGGCAGACTGTAAATAATTAACTTCCAGATGAAGTCCTACACTTTGGCATTAGTGATCTTCGCCAAGGGTCTGACCTTAACCTACTTAGTGAAATAGTTCACTACTACGAACAAGAACTTTTGCTGTCTAGATGCCATGAAAAAAGGTCCAAGTACATCCATTCTCCATTGCGCAAATGATCAGGAGGTGCCCAGTGGTGTAAGCTATGATGCCGGCTATCTCTGAATGTTTGCATTTCTCTGACATCTGTCATATTTTCTCACATAATCTATCGTATCTTGGTGCATTGGTGGCCAATTATACCCCTGATGTAGTAACTTATATGATAAGAATCTTGCCTCCAGATGATTTCTGCATATCACTTCATGAACTTCCCTCAAGGCATAGCTAGCTTTTGAAGGTCGGAGATACTTGAGGAGTAGCAATGATTATGACCTCTTAAACAACATATTTTCATATAAAATGTAGTAGAAAACTTGATTTCTTAACTTTCAAACTTCTTTATAGTCTTTGGGAAGAATTTTTTTGTTGAGATATGCAATCAATGAGTCGATCCAACTGAACTCATGATTAACCTGCATTATTGATTGGAGCTCTTTCGAACTTGGGCACTGTAGGACTTCAAAAAGGACTTCTTTTGGTGGTTTGTTTGAGGCTAAGCTGGCCAGCTTAGAGAAGAGATCGACTCTAGTATTCTCCACCCCAAGAATCTGTTGGATATCAAAATTATCGAAGGCCAAACTCAAGCTCTTCACTCTTTCTAGGTATTTTTTCATACTTTCCTCTCGAGCTTCAAAGGAGTTACTGACTTGTTCCACCACTAGCGGAGAGTCACTGTAAACCTTCAAATATTGTACTTCCAGCTCTTTTGCTATTCTTGATCCTACAAGTAGGGCTTCATACTTTGCTCCATTATTAGCGGTGGAAAAGTCAAAACATAATGTATACTCTACTACAACTTCTTTTGGATTGATGAGGATCAAGCCCGCACTTGCCCTAGAGGCATTGGATGAACCATCTATAGAAATCTAGCATCTCAAGATTTGGTCTATGATAAGCCAAGAATGAGATTCAAGAGTCACGAGAAAGATCAGCCAATATATAGTTTGGCTGGCTTGGATACATAATCAAGGCAGCTCGGGGTGAGATCGAGCCAGCTCGGCCCATATCCAAGCCAGCTCTCTCAGGCGGATAGAAAGTAGTGCTCAGGCCAAACGTAGTTGAGCTGACTCGATTATGGACTGAGCTAGCTCAATGAAGGCGAATAGCATGATGGTGAACAACCACGGGCATGCGAGTGGAAGCCTTTTGATGGGGTCTACAGTCCCTAACTCATGGACTAGGTCTATTCACGGGATCTATGAAGCTATTGCACTATTTAGTGGCCAGAAGAGCATGCAGGAGTCGATCGAATAGCTATTAGAATAATTAGGGCTTATAAGAAGTCCTCCCAACATATGGAATAGAGCAAGTATTAGCAAAACCTCTCAGGTGGTATAGAGATAAGGTAGGAAGTGCTGGAGTACTGTAGTAGCACCTCCCTGAAGGCATGGGGGATGAGAGAGGCTCAGTGGTACAGCAGTCAAGGAGGGTGTCTCAGCAGAGAGTGATAGGGGCTTCTTAGGGAGACCAAGTGCCAAATCTCAAGGAGAGCCAGAGCTCTCAGGGAGCGCCAAGATCATCAAAGAAATTGAAAGTGTCCTGAAATGGTAGGATTACCAAAGGATAAATGTTGAAGGCTGGGACTTGATGTAGAGGCTGAGAGGATCATAGAGTATCCAGAGATGTCGAGGACCCTGGATCGGTAGATCTATGAGGAAGATCTTCTTGGGATTTCTATGAGAGCATTGTATGGATGAGTGCTTCTAGATTGAAAGAAAAGATTTGTGAGTTAAGATTGTATCTCCTCTATTATTTTTTCTTAGTAGTGAAGCATTGTATATCCCATGGATGTAGGCACTTGGGTCGAACAACATATATGGTTATGTTCGTTTGTCTTCTTCTATCTTTCTATAACAACAGGTGGTGCCATATCTCCTATAGGTGATCTCGGATGGATGATCTGTATTCTATGGTTGATGGATCTATCCTAACACCATCCACATACAGCACCCAAAAGTTTTCAAGGAGATCAGCCATTTCTTCAAGGGAGCTAGGGATAAAAACTTCTTGGTGCCTTGGTTTAGTCTCCTTTGAAATAGCGCATTTCACCATGAAATCGAACAATATTTAAGCTTTAATGGATGGCCAAGGTTGAAAATGGATGTCAAATTCAGTCAGCTCAATCACCCACTTTGCCATCTTATCGGAGGTATTAGGTTGATGAAGAACTGCCTTGATGGGTTGATCAATGAGGAGAGTAATCGTGTGCCCTTGAAAATAAGGCTAGAGTTTTCTGGCTGTAATCAACAAGACATAGATTAGTTTTTTTAATTTGGTATATCTTATTTCTGCATCTCTCAAGACTCTGCTTATATAGTAGATCGACTTCTAAACTTTAGCTCCTTTCCTGACCAGTACAACTCCAATAGCTATAGGAGATACGGTGAGGTACAAGAATAGCTCTTCCACAGGTTCAGGTTTGGCTAGTAATGGGGGCGAATTGAGATAGCTCTTTAATTCTTTAAGAGCCCATTGACACTCGAGAGTCCAATTGAAGTTCTTGGGCTGCTTAAGTACTTGGAAGAAGGGTATGCAGCACTCCATCGACCTTGACATGAAGCAATTCAAAGTTGCCACCTTGCTTGTGAGGTAGTGAACTTCTTCTATTATTTTTGGGATAGTCATTTTCTAGATGGCTTTGATCTTCTCTTAGTTGGCCTTGATGCTATGGCTTGACACCATAAATCCAAAAAACTTTTCTAAGATTACTCCGAAAGTGCATTTTATAGGATTCAGCTTCATCTTGTACTTTCAGAAGGTACTAAAGGTCACCTCGAGGTTGGCAATGTAATTTAGCAAAGATCGATTTTTACCCAGCATGTCATCTACATAGATCTTCATGTTGTGATCGATCTACTCTTTAAAAATTTTATTCATCAGATGCTGGTATGTTGCACCTACATTTGTAAGCCCAAACAGTATGATCCTGTAACAATAAAGACCACGAACAGTAATGAAAGTAGTCTTCTCCTCATCCTATGGTGCCATCTAGATTTGATTATTTTCGGAGAAAGCATCCATGAGGGTGATGAGTTCATATCACGAAGTCACATCCACCTGTTGGTCAATCCTGGGTAGAGGATAGCTGTATTTTGAGCAAGCTATATTTAAATTTGTGAAGTCTATACACATCCTCCACTTGCCATTTATTTTTTTAACTAGGACAACATTTGCAATCCAGTACGGATAAAGCACTTCTTGAATGAATTCCATCTTGAGGAGCTTGTCAACCTCATCCATTATAGCCTTCTACCGCTCTGGTGCAAAACTGCATTTTTTCTGCTTCACTGGCCATCACTTAAGGCCCACACCCAGGCGGTGCTCCATGACTTCTACATCAATTTCAGGCATGTCTACAGGCATCCAGGCGAATATATCAGCATTTCTTTGCAAGAATATAACGAGCTGCTTTCTGACTTCTTTTAGATTCAAGCTAATCTTCATAGTATGTTCTTCATTTCCATCATTCAAAGGGATCTCTTCAACGTCATTGATGGGTTCTCTTCTTTCTTCAGATAAATCATCATAAGCATCAAGTACATCCATCGGATAAGAATTTGCTTATTTTTCCTCTTGTAAGGCAATACTGTAGCAATGCCGAGCTAGTGCCTGATCTCCTCTAACCTCCTCGACTCCATGCTTTATCAAAAACTTCATTTTTAGGTAGTAAGTTGAAACCACAGCTCGAAGTGCATTCAAACTAGGTTGGCCGAGGATCGCATTATAGGCAGAAGGGGCTTTGACTACTAAAAAATCAACTTATGCTTTAGATTGCTTTAGGTATCGGCCAGCTACCATAGGTAATATTATTATTCCATCCACTGGCACTATATCACCTATAAATCCTACCAATGGGGAGTTCATCGACTCCATTCTACCATCAGGTATAGACATTTTAGAAAAAGCATCATAAAATAAGATATCAGTAGAGCTTTCATTATCAATTAAAACATGACGTACATCAAAACAAGCAATATTAAAAGTAACTACAATCGTGTCATTATATAGAAGCTAAACTCCCTGGGCATCTTCTTTGGTGAAGTGATGGGTTCTTCAGTCCGCTGCCTCTTTGCTGGCTCTGATGATCTGCCAGCCTCCCCTCACTGATGTGCCCCAGTGATGGTGTTGATGATTCCATGGAGGGCCGATCTTCTTATGGCTCATCTCGTCAAGATGGTTCAGGCTATGGTGGGGATCTTGGACGATCTTCTCTCCTCTTCGATAGGCACCTGATGAACCGATCCAGCCAATCTCTTCTAATCAGTGCTTTGATTTTGTCCTAAAGCTGGATGCATTCTTCTATATCATGATTATGATCACGATGGTAGAGGTAGTACTTGTTTGGATTACGCTTGGCCGAATAAGTCCGCATCCTTTTTGGCCCTAGCAGCTGCTCCCTTATCTTAATTAGCACTTGAGTCTTTGAGGCATTCAAGGGAGCATAGTTGTTGAATCTTCTAGGAGGGAAGTTCTACCAGATTCTTCGATCTAGACTTCTCTATCGATGAGCTCGAAGAGGAGTTCAGACTCGTCTACACTCGAAAGATGTTCGTGAGCATGGTCGAGCTTCACTTGGCTTTCTATCAAACATGGGCTTGCTGGATTGACCCGCTTGCCACTCTCTAGCGGCCTCATCATCCTTCAGTTTGAAGGCTTCCTCTGCCTAGAAATAACCTTCAGCCTAGGCCAACATATCAGCAAAATTTTTAGGATACTTTCTTTTCAGAAAGGATAGAAGATCATTCTTCTGAAAACCACCCTTCAGTACGGCCATGGCTATAGATTGGTCCAAGTTTTGGACCTCCAGCACAACAGCATTAAAGCAGCTAACGTAAGCTCAGATAGACTCTCCCTCTTTCTGCTTTATATTGATGAGAGAGTCCGAACCTCATCTTGGATGTTGGCTACTTATGAAATGAGCCATAAACTGATGGCTCATTTGGTCAAAAGAGAAGATTATACCTGGCTTAAGGCTCGAGTACTAATTTTTTGCTACTTCCCTCAAGGTAGATGGAAAGGCTCAGCATAGGATGGCATCCGATGCACCATACGACAGCATCATCATCTAAAAGACCTTCAGATGGTCAACTAGATCAGAAGTCCCATCGTAACTCTTGAACTAGGGAAGCTTGAAGTTTGACGGGATGGGCTCTTGCATGATCTTAGTAGAAAAGGGGGGATCGGTGCAGATGTTGTCATGATGGATCGGGGTGGCATGATGGAGCTTCTCAATCTACCGATTCATGTTCTAGAGCTTCTGATTAAGAGCATCATCTCAACCATGAATCATAGAAGGTTGTCAACTGTAGATGGAGAATGTCTCTTCTGAAGAAGAATCATGATCGGAGCAAAAGCTCCCTGCTCTCTGCTTTTTCTTCTCAGGGATAATGGGTCTGCTGACCTAAGTTGCCCTTATTGGTGCCGATTCTTGAAGCCCTGCATAGGGATTCTCTGGCTGGGCTGTCACCGAAGATTGTTGTATGGCTTGCACCATTTCAGTGAGGCCTCGAACCTACTGCATTAGTAGGTTGAACTACTCTAGATCTACCATGGCCATCAGTGGAGGGGGTTGAGGTGCCAGTGATGGAGTAGGAATGGGCAGATCTGACGATGGATGCAGTAGACCGTCAGATGGTTATCTTCTTTGAGGACATTTCTAGAATAAGAGAGATCAAATGGAGATGTATCTTGAAGGATCAAAAGAAGAAGGTAAATAAGATCGACTGAACAATCCTTTTAGAACAAGGACTCAGTGGCCCTTCCTCTAGCATCAATCCTGTTGATGCGAAAATCTATGAGGACACCAGAGGTGGATCAAGTTGGGAAGACAAGGCCATCGACAGAACCTATAAAATAAAGTCCAAACAAGAGTTGGGTGGCTCTGGCTGGATCCTCCGATGCTCAAGTTAATTCTCCAGCCAACTGAAATGGAGTGCTCAAAAAATAAAGAAGTAGAATAATGGAAAGGAGAAGAGAGCTTAGAGAAACATATCTAGAGGATCTCTTTTATAGACGGAGGATGTAACAAACTAATAGTGACAGCCATAACTATCTAGTAGTGGGCTGCTCAGGCCACATGGAGTTTGTTACAGAGGATGAGTTGTCATTTATCATGACTTATAGATGGTATAGATCTCCTTGTTGAAGTTCGAACGTAGGTTGGAGACTTCAGTGTACGTAGCAAACTTAGGATCAGTAGGGGTCTGTTGGGGACAATGTCTAATTGCTTTAAGAGCTTCAAAAGCTTTCAAAGTTGCACACAAGTGGGTGCTCTCTAAGTTGAGATATGAGGATTCCATTCTCCCTCCTTTATGGAGCACTCGCTATGTATAAGCAACTTGCCGAGGTTCCGTTGGGTGGTTCCCGCCAACAGGCATGGCAGGGATTAAGTAGGTCCGGGACTGGAGCACGACTGGAGGAGTTCGTCCGGAGGGAGCACGGCTGGAGAAGTTAGTCCGGAGGGAGTGCGACTGAAAGAGTTCATCTAAAAGGAGCACGACTGGAGGAGTTCATCTAGTGGAAGCATGATTGGAGGAGTTCGTTTGGAGGGAGTGTGACTGGAGGAGTTTGACTATCTTTCAAGCTTGCCGCCAATCAAGGTTGAGAGAGCCAAACTTGAGCCCTGCCACCCATCTCAAGTTGAGAGGTAAGGTTAGCTAAATAGCAGTTCCCTCTTACTATTTGATATCGAACCACCAAACTTTTGTGTGCTATTGAGAGGTTCTGCGGTACGAACTCGTTGCTGAGAAAATCGATAAATTCCAATAGGAAGGAGATCGACGGTCAAGGACTTTGGCCAAGGACTTCGGTGGGAGTCTTTTTACCCCCAATAGATATGTTTTTAGTCTTTGGTAATGGAGAACTTCAGGTCCAAGGATATATAGATTCAGACTTTATGTCTGATATAAATGATCGAAAGTGGATATCTGAAAGTTTCTTTGTATGCAATGGTGGTGTTGTTAGCTGAAAGAATTTCAAGCAGATCATGATAGCGGATTCTACCATAAAAGTAGAATATATCATTGCATCAGAAGCTGTGAAGCATTCTGGTATAAGAAGTTCACTATAGAGCTCAAAGTGATATCATCGGATGCCATCCCTCTATACCGTGACAACAACAATGCCATAGCCCTAACTAAGGAGCTGAGGTCTCATCAGTAGTTGAAGCATATCGAGTAGTGTTATCACCTCATTCACGATTACCTTGAGAAAGGATACATCGAGGTGAAGAGAGTCGATACCGCAAAAACTATGATTGACCCACTTATGAAGCCATTGAGCTAACAGAAGATCGAAGCCCATCTTGAGAAGATGAAACTTAGATTTGTAGCCAATTGGCTTTAGGTCAAGTAGAAGTTTGTTAGATTATACCCTAGAAGCCAAATTGGTTGACACTTGTAATACACCTTCTAGGGATATTTTTGTAATTTTGACTATAAGTTAATAAAAAGATTATTTTTCTATCATATTATGTATTTAAAGTATCTATGATACATCCTTTGAGTAAATGGGTATGATAAACATATATTTTCAAGAGTTGAATATTTGAAGCATGTGTTGTCATAATTAACTTATAAACTGCTCTCGATAATAGGATCATCATGAGGATGAAGATTGATCCGAAAGATTAGTGTATGATCACTTTTTTAGAATAAATGTGTCTTGAGTCTATGGTGTGGAGACACCAGAGCGATAATACAGATACTCATTAAAGAATAACGGCATTGAGCATAACCACCTCAAGCAGTCATAAGGAAGTCTACCTTCTCGTCAATGACTAAGCTCAAAGCTGTAGATGTATATCTAATTTTTTGACGTGAGGTGCATCGACAGTTCACTTTGAGTGTGTTATAGTTTGACTATATCACAACTCAGTCTCCTAGCCATTTGGAAACCCTGAGGTGTATGTTGGCTATAGCATGTTCATTATAGGGACTGGTTCGCACCAAGATGGGAACTATCAACCTCAGTAGAGGAGTAGTCCTATGATGATCATGAGATCGAGAACTTAAGTCCATGGCCATGGCAATATGATATAATAGAAAAGAGGCTTTTATTTTGATTTTACATTGGACTCGAATCGAATGATTCAATCATGTGATAGGGTGTTGGATTTGACGAGTTCATCTTAACCCTAATCCTATCGGGGCTCATGATAGAAGAACTTAATCATATAGGTAGCTGCATGAAGAGGTTCATTTTTTGTTCTGATGGGTTGCCACCATATACTACTAGGTGTCACTGATGGATTTTGAAGCAATTAGAATGATCGATCATTCTAATTATATGAATCAGAAGAGTTCTAATCCATTGAAAGATATTTCGATAATGTCAATGATAGAGATTATGACATATTTCATTACCATATACAACTGAACCTAATAGGGTTACACAAATAAGCATTTGGGTCTAGATGTCATCAATTAAGCTAACTCAGTTCGATTGATTTGGATTAGATCCAATTAGATTCAAGAAAATCGTGCTAGCACATGATTGAGCCTAACACTCTCCTTTTATAATCTTTCTAGTTCATCTTGGCTAAGCTAAATTGGTTTGGGCTCATCTAGAAATCCTATATGGCTTTATCCTAGTCTGACTGGAGCTTGTCTAGATCAAAAAAATATTATCCTAATCCATTAGATAGGAATGGGACAACACCTGCCAATTTTCATATTCGACATGACAAGACCTACTAATTCTTATCATTGTTGGGACATGAGATGACCCAATGTAGGAAAGAAAGGATAGGTGCATGCACCCCATGAAGACTTTCTAGGAGCATGCACCCCATTGATTTTCATGCACAAAAATGTGCGCACGCCCTATGTTGCCATGCCCACATGGGGAAAAAGGGAGACAGTCCCATGAGAATGGGACTCTAGGTTTCTTGATAGGATCAAAGTCTTACGTACCAAAATTATTTGGGCTTATCCAATTGTGGCGCCACTTTTGGAGAATTTTAGTAGACTCTAATCTGATTGAATCAGGTGACAAAGCATGGCTAATCAAAATGATTGGTTGATGTTGTATGGCACTGTATGGTGCAAGGAAGTCCATTTAAACCCTTCCTACGCCTAAGGTTTCAAAGTGTCCAAATTAGCATGTCGCAAGGCAGCCACCCCTTCCTTTGTTCCACACCCTCTCATCCTCCTCCTCTCCCTCTTCTCCATGCCCAAAAGTTGGGCACAAATAGCGAGGAAAATCCATGTGAATTGGCACATAGTTTAGGCTGGACATGATGGGTTTTGTGAGATGAGTGCATCATCTTCAAAAGTAGTTTTGAAAGTCCTATAGATCAGATCTAGATCTAATTTTTGGAGGCTAGATTCAAAAGGAGAAGACATCCAGAATCAACCCAAGTGGATACCGGTAGAGGCTAGGTACGTGCGTGGCTTGATCCAAAACTTCAAGTGCAGTAGATCATCGGTAGGATAATTTGATTATCCAATCAGGTAAAAAATTATATCTAATTTAATTTTAATTTTTGGATTTAATATTAGACTATTAGGATTAGATTTGAGAACTCTCAGATCTAATCAAAATTTATTAGAAAATTTTTAAAATTTCTCCATAGATCTGATCAAATTAGGTCAGTCCTATGATAGAAAAACTAGGTTTTTCCTTCAGTGGAAAATCTTTCTTAGGTGAGAAATATTTCACATAAATTCTAGAAATAAAGGACATGGGCTTTCTTCTTCTTAGTGGTGCAAGGAAAGGAGGAGTCCTAGTCTAATTAGGACTGTCCTATTTTGATTAGATCAAAATCTTTTGAACCCAAATCAAAATAGTTTTGAGTCAACCTAATTAATAAAAAAATTTAATCTAATTAGGAGCCTAGTTAAATCAAATTTAATGAAATTTAATTTTGATTTAATTTCTAATCAAATTAGAAATTAGGTGCACTCAAGTCCTAATTGAACTAGGACTTGTTCTTTCTTGTAATTGGCTTATCCAATAAACCAATTGGACTTAATCAAATTAAATCCAAACTAATTCTAGTTGAATCTAATTCAATTAGACTTGATGTTAACATGATTTCTCAATCAATTGAGCTAATTAACAATCCAATTACTAATCGATTCTCCTGCAATACTTGCATTAGGTCAAACATCAATCGTGTTGATTACTTAACCTTAGAATGATTCTCAGTCATCAATCAATCATTCAATCAGGTAACAACCTCTAATATGTGTGATCTCATAAGTTTAAACCTAAGCCAGTAGTATAGGAATCAATTTCTATACCAATCAAAATGACCATCTAGTAATGGTGCCTAATGTCCTGTGAGGATTTATGGTACTCCTAAGCATTGAAAGGCCATGGGAGGAGTCAGGGGGTTGGCTCTGAAGATTCCAGGGGCTTGGTTGGTGCTCCGAAGACCTGGGATATAAGGTGAAACAAGAAACCAAAATCGAAGAATCAAGGCTGCAGAAAATAAATTTTCTGCAGGTTAGCTAGCTCAGTCCAAAACTGGGTTGGCTAAGTCTCAGTGCACAGACAAAATAGAGAGCTATGCATCGGGACTACTGGCATGGCACATGACTGGACCAGCTCAGTTTCAGACTGAGCTGATCCAGTTGAACTTAGTCGGCTCAGTGTTGATATTGAGTCGGCTCAGTGCACGGGCAGAGTTATGCGAGGGTCTATTTTGGGCTAGGATCTGGGTTGATCCTAGGGGTCATAAGGCCTGATTTGAGAGATCTTAAGGTGGCTAATTTATGTATGGATCGAATCTAGATCCAGAGAATGAGAGCATAGGAGACATGGGTGTACATAGGCTCAGTTAGTGCTTTCATGTATTAGGTTAGCTGGGGAGTTTTTTTTGGTCGGGCCTATTGGCTATGTATAAATACATAGGTTGTATTAGGGTTTCATAAAGATTATGAAAGCTATGGAATACAGACATTTTCTCTCTTGACTCTCTTCTTCTCTTCTCTCTAGAGTTGCCACCCTAGGGTTCTTGAAGAAGCCCTAGAGAAGGGGGCATCTCCCTCAAGCCCAAGGAGGGAGGTGCCCCATCACAGATCCAAGTGGAGGATTGGTGGTGTGCTACTCATAGAGAACATCACAGGTTTCTTCAGATTCATGCTAAAGATTAGAAGCTTCCGCAACATGATATTGGTGCTTGTGATGTCAAGGATGATTGGCGTTCGAGCGATATCATGGGTCTACAATTTGGTATTAGAGCTAGGTGATGCCTGGAACATTGTGGATGGCAATATGGTATCAGAGCCAAGTTTCAGAGCCTGATGGTGCATGAAAGGAAAGAAGAAGTCGTATAAGATGAAATAAAAAATCTACATAAGGATTCCATGGTGTGTCTCAAATCTACCTTGTTATTATTATGGTTTGGCCAATCAGGAGCAGCGGATTGAAGGTGGAGGTTGAGAGGATTAATGGGAAAGGATTTTCTAGGAGTGGAAGGATTTGGTGCATGATTTGCTGATCGATCTTGGTGGAAAGATCGGGGTGTATGATTGTTATGTGACAGGCAGAAAGCGTTAGAGTGCTGTAGTAGCATTTTTCTGAAGATGCAAGGCTGAGAGAGGCTCAACGATGTAGTAGCCAAGGAAGGTATCTCAGCAGAGAGCATTCATGCATGCTAATTTATAGCTATGGCAAGTGCACCAGTCGATCAAGTAATAAAGTAAATGAGCAGAGTATCGTCCCTAGAGGATTGGAAAATAAGTACCGAAAAGCTCTTTCCTATGCTTTATTTAGAAGACTGATTTATGAGAATAAGAAATTAAAAAATAAAATTAAAAGAATTAAAAATTTTAATTAAATAGAGAGAGTATAATTATTAGGATTTTAAACTTAAGAGCAATGGGTTACTAAGGCAATCGGCTCACCAACTCAGTCAATACAATATTCAGATTATTAGATTAATTTTATTTCATGTGACGATGGAATCTCTTAATTTATTCACTATCCTTTGGTCTAGGCATAGCAAAAGTATCAATATTTATTAATTACCCTTCGATCCAAGTGTAATTTAAATAAATATTAATGCATTAAGTTTTGTGAAATCCTCTAATTAAAATATGCTGCATCCAAAGCACACTAAAATTTTTGTATGCATATGAATTCTAATTTGATTCATAATACAAGGTATTGAAAAAAAATCCAGATTTTTCGGACCAGGTTCGTTCAAATCTAATCAGATCAAGACATATATTTCAAAATTTTTTCTCTTTGATCCTAATCAGATGTAGAATATTTTAGATCTGATTCTTATTATTTTAATAATTAAAATAAATTTAGATATATTAAATCAAATTTAATTTATCTTGAAGTGGGTAATCCTATTACCCATTGATGATCCTGTAAGCAGCGGAAGGTTCTGGATCTAGCCACGTAAGTGCCTGACCTCTACCAGTATCCACTCAGACTGAATCTAGAGATCCTCTTCTTCTCTATCATATCTCCAAAAATCAAATCTAGATCTGATCTAGAGGATCTTCAAAACTCTTTTTGAAGATCAGTAGTTGTCCTTTGCAGCAGCGCAGCCTTCTAGCTTTCAGTCGCCTTTCTCTCATCTAGATTGCACCAACCAAGAATCCAAACCACTTTGGATGTGGAGAGGAGAGGGAGAAGGTGCTTTGGCATGGAGGAGGAGAGGAGAAGTAGCCTTGGGGCATGGAGAATTGTGATGCTCTTTGAGTTGGGCGCAGGGTCTTATTTATAGACTATCTGTGATCCAACTCCTCTTCTTCCCAACCAATCACAACTCTTTGTGAAATCAGATCTAAATCTGATTGGTGGGAATAGAGTCCCCTGGATTCCTCCTTAGAGGGTGCCTAAGACTAGTCAAAGTTGGTTCTTAGGAGAACTCTAATCAGAATCCAAAAAGGACATGGAGTTCCTGTCCAATAAGGACTCCTAGGTGCCTCCAGCTTGGGCTCACGCCAAGGGTGGTGTGCGCCCTCCTCCTTGCCAGTTTCTGGCAAGGGGACAAGCCCCACCAGCCCTCCAATAGGTGCATGACATGTGGACAAAAGTCAAAGTATCAATGGTCAATATTTGACCAGTCAAAGGTCAACTTTTGACCAAAGTCAAAAGACGAGAAATGGCAGGTGACCAAAAATGGCAGGTAATGTCTTACAAAATAAGACAACCTTTTCTGACTTGGACAAGCTCCAGTCAGACAAAGTGAAGGCCTCTGAATCAGCACAAACTCCTTTGGCTCAGTCAGGATAACTATTTATGATAGTAAAAGAAGAACGTTAGGTTCAATCGAGTGCTAGCATGATTTTCTTGAACCTAATTGAATCTCATTCAGATCAATTGAACTGGATCAGTTCAATTGATGATCACCAGATTCAAACCCTTGTTTGTGTGACCCAGTTAGGTTCAGTTCTGTATGGTAATGGGATATGTCATGATCTCTATCATCGACATCATCGAAACTCCTTTCGATGGATCAGAACTCTTCTGATTCGAACAGCTAGAATGATCGATCATCTAAATCATTCTAATTGCTCCCAAAATCCACCAGTGACACCTAGCAGTATATGGTGGCAACCCATCAGAGCTGAATGCGAACCTCTTGGTGCAGCTACCTGTGTGATTAAGTTCTTCTATCTTGAGCCCCGATCAGATTAGGGTTAAGGTGAACTCGTCAAACCCTAGTCTCTATCATATGATGTAATCATTCGATTCAAGTCCAATGTGAAAACTAAATAGAAACTCTTTCTATTATTTTACTCTGCCATGGCCATGGACTTTTGGACTTGATTCTCATGATCATCATAGGGCTGCTCCTCTACCACCGAGGTAGATAGATTCCATCTTGATGCAATCTAGTTCCTACAATGAACATGCTATAGCCAACATACACCTCAGGATTTCGAATGGCTAGGAGACCGAGTAATGGTGTAGTCAAACTATAACACCCTCAAGGTGAACTGTCGATGCATCTCAGGTCAAAGAACCAGACACACTACTGCAGCATCGAGTCAGTCATTGACGAGAAGGTAGACTCCCTAATGACTACTCGAGGTGGTCACGCTCAGTGCCCTCGTTCTCTAACGAGTACCTGTACTCTCGCTCCGGTGTCTCCACACCGTAGACTCAAGACTCATCTACTAAAGAGAAGCAATTGTACACTAACCTTCTGGATCAATCACCATCCTCGTGATGATCCTATGGTCGGAAGCATTTTATGAGTTAATAATGATTATTCATGTCTTAAATTTTCAACTCTTGAAAATATGAATTATCATTACCATTAACTCAAAAGATGTATCACAGACACTAAATACACATATGTGATAGAAAATAATCCATTTTATTGATTATAGTCAAAATTATAATTTTGCCCTTAGAAGTGTATTACAAGTGTCAGCCAATTCTGGCTTCTAGGGCACATATATCTAACAGGTATATCATCAAGAAGCAATAACATAGATGTACTTGATCCATAACATCTATGTTCATCAGATCAATTAGAAGATGGCCAGTAATCTAAAAGCATTAAGCTCAGATTAATATACTCCTCATGAATAAAATTTAAGATTAAAAATAAATCATACTGAATGTTGTATAAAAAGAGTGGCTACAACTTAGCCTTAGTAACAGAAAATTTAGTTCATGATAACAAGTTCAAAAATAGCAAATAAAATAAAAAGCATAGAAAAATTAAACTATTTGATTGCTAAAATTGATTGTCCGTTGCTCTTGGTATGGAGAACTTGGTGAAGAAGAAGAAGCTCCTTGATAGATGACTTGATTGTCGGAAGAAAAAAAATTAAAAATCCTTTTCTTTCTCTCAAAAATCTCTCCTCTTTCTACCTCTCTCCACTCTTTCTCTTCTTTTTCTTTTTCTTTTTCTATACTGTCTCTCCTCTCTCTCTTTCTTTTTCACTCTCCTCTTTTTCTTTTCTTCGGCAATAGCAGATTTTATAGGCTCAGAGATTGATTTTTCTCCAAAATCCTCTAAAAATTAGGTTTAAGACTCCCAAAACAACTCAAATTAGGATCTTGGATGATTCTAACCATTCAATGTTGATCAAATGGTCCAAAAATTGCTTAAAAATCCTTTAAAATATCCCAGATCAAGTTGGAATTCATGCCAACCGTTGGCTCAATCATTGGATTGAATCTGGGCTGTCAGATCGTGCATAAAGAAGGCTTTTGATCTTTAGTTTAACGTCGCGATGAATCTCAGCCATTGGATCTCGATCGGGAGCTGTGGATGCCATTCGTCAGCACATGCATTTCGATCGATCGATCAAATTTCAGTGAAAGATGCCCATCGAATCAAAAAAAATTTCTAAATTGCCCTCTATAGACCATGCACGAGCCCAGTCTTGCATGGACCACCGCATTCTTCAGCCAATCGGAGCGCGCTTCTTCATGTGAAATTTTTGAAATACCCTTAAGTCGGTCCATCGTGCACCATGAAAAATGCTGACGTCAGTGCTACATCAGTGGGTCGATCTACTGGTGCGGTCGAATTGGGCGGTCTGCTGAACCGATTTGAACCAGAACATTTTTTTTTTTTTTTTTTTTTGAAATTCAATTCTAGGCTCGTTTGAAGTCCATTTTACCTAAAATTTATTTCATCTGCACTAGAAAAAGAAGATCTTCATAAAGATTGGTGGCCTTCTTTCCTACATAAGATTAATAAAAGTATCAATTTTTAAAAAAATAGATTAATTTATTTTATAATTTAATATTTTTATTAGTATATTTTTATCACTTATCACACCTCCCAACTTAGTCACTGCTAGTCCCTTAGCAATATTTTGTTTAATACCATATTTCAATAAGATTATCCATCACAAAGATAAAATCTAAGACTAAAGGTCAAAAAGTCTAGAAAATACTGCTAATTAAGCATTGAGCTTCAAAACTAAATTTTTTAGTCAATGTAATTAAAAACTCCCTTAGAGTACATCAAAGATCTATAGCACTTGTTGAAGAAAATCTTAATTTTCCAGACCAGGTTCGTTCAGATCTGATCGGATCAAGAGATATATTTCAAAAAAATTTTTCTTTAATCCTAATCAGATCTAAAATATTTCAAATCTGATCCTTATTATTATAATAATAAAAATAAAATCTAAATAAATTAAATCAAATTTAATTTACCTTGATGTAGGATAATCCTATTACTCGTTGATGATCCTGTAAGCAGCGAAAGGTTCTGGATCTAGCCACGCAAGTGCCTGGCCTCTACCAGTATCTACTTGGGCTGGATCTAGAGATCCTCTTCTTCTCTATCACATCTTCAAAAATCAGATCTGGATCTGACCTGGAGGATCTTCAAAACACCTTTCGAAGATCAACAGTTGTCCTTTGCAGCAGCGCAGCCTTCTAACTTTCTGTCGCCTTTCTCTCATCTGGATTGCACCAACCTGGACCCCAAACACCTTTGGGCATGGAGAGGAGAGGGAGAAGATGGACTTAGCTTGGAGGAGGAGGAGAGAGATAGCCTTGGGGCATGGAGAATTTTTAATAAATTTTAGATACACTTTGAGTTGGGCGTAGGGTCTTATTTATAGACTATGCATGATCCAACTCCTCTTCTTCTCAACCAATCACAACCCTTTGTAAAATTAGATCTAAATATGATTGATAGAAATAGAGTCCCTTGGATTCCTTCTTAGATGGTGCCTAAGACCAGTCAAACTTGGTTCTTAGGAGAAGTCTAATCGGAAACCAAAAAGGAGATGGAGTCCCTATCCAACAGGGACTCCTGGGCACCTCCAGCTTGGACACATGCCAAGCGTGGCATGCACCCTCCTCCTTGCCAGGTTCTGGCAGGGGGACAAGCCCCCACCAGCTCTCCAATAGGTGCATGACATGTGGATAGAAGCCAAAGTGTCAATGGTCAACATTTGACCAGTCAAAAATTAACTTTTAACCAAAGTCAAAGGACGAGAAATGGCAGGTGACCAAAAATGGCAGGTATTGTCTTACAAAATAAGAAAATCCTTATCTAACCTAGACAGGCTCTAGCCAGACCAGGTGAAGGCCTCTGAATGAGCATAAACTCCTTTCGCTTAGTAAGGACAACTATTTATGATAGTAAAAGAAGAACGTTAGGTTCAATCGAGTGCTAGCATGATTTCCTTAAACATAACTGAATCTCGTTCAGATCAATTGAACTGGATCAGTTCAATTGATGATCACCAGATTCAAACCCTTATTTGTGTGACCCAGTTAGATTCAATTTTGTATGGTAATGGGATATGTCATGATCTCTATCATCGACATCATCGAAACTCCTTTCGATGGATCAGAACTCTTTTAATTCGAACAGCTAGAATGATTGATCATCTAAATCATTCTAATTGCTCCCAAAATCCACTAGCGACACCTAGTAGTATATGGTGGCAACCTATTAGAGCTGAATGCGAACCTCTTGATGCAGCTACCTGTGTGATTAAGTTCTTCTATCTTGAGCCCCGATCAGATTAGGGTTAAGGTGAACTCGTCAAACCCTAGTCTCTGTCATATGATGTAATCATTCGATTCAAGTCCAATGTGAAAAACTAAATAGAAACTCTTTCTATTATTTCACTCTGCCATGGCCATGGACTTCTGGACTTGATTCTCATGATCATCATAGGGCTGCTCCTCTACCACCGAGGTAGATAGATTCCATCTTGATGCTCTCCAGTTCCTACAATGAACATGCTATAGCCAACATACACCTCAGGGTTCCATATGGCTAGGAGATTGAGTAATGGTGTAGTCAAACTATAACACTCTCATGGTGAACTATCGATGCATCTCAGGTCAAAGAAACAAACATATCACTGCAGCCTCGAGTCAGTCATTGACGAGAAGGTAGACTTCCTAATGACTACTCGAGGTGGTCACG
>QRFJ01004387.1:0-29572 GCA_006176705.1 Cocos nucifera | reverse complement strand
ATGGCTAGGAGACCAAGTCATGGTGTAGTCAAACTATAACACCCTCAAGGTGAACTACCGATGCACGTTAGGGCAAAGAACCAGACACACAACTGTAGCTTCGAGTCAGTCATCGACGAGAAGGTAGACTTCCTAATGACTACTCGAGGTGGTCACGCTCAGTGCCCTCGTTCTCTAACGAGTACCTGTACTCTCGCTCCGGTGTCTCCACACCGTAGACTCAAGACTCATCTACTAAAGAGAAGCGATCGTACACCAACCTTCCGGATTAATCACCATCCTCGTGATGATCCTATGGTCGGGAGCTGTTTATGAGTTAATAATGATTATTCATGTCTTAAATTTTCAACTCTTGAAAATATGAATTATCATTACCATTAACTCAAAGGATGTATCACAGACACTAAATACACAAGTGTGATAGAAAATAACCCATTTCATTAATTATAGTCAAAATTACAATTTTGCCCCTAGAAGTGTATTACAAGTGTCAGCCAATTCTGGCTTCTAGGGCACATATATCTAACAATCTCCCACTTGTCCTAATGCCAATTGGCTACAAGTCTAAGTCCCATCTTCTCAAGGTGGGCTTCGATCTTCTGCTGGCCCAACGGCTTTGTAAGTGGGTCTGCCACATTATCTGTGGAGTTGACTCTCTTGACCTCAACGTAATCTTTCTCAAGGTAATCGCGGATGAGATGGTATCACCGTTTGCTTGAAACTCTTCCAGCACAAACAGTCTGCCAGATGTCGACTTTCGATCATCTATATCGGACATGAAGTCCGAGTCTGTGTATCCCTGGACCAGGAGTTCTCCGTTACCAAAGACCAGCATCATATCCTTAGTTCTTCTCAAGTACTTAAGGATACATTTCACAGAAGTCCAGTGTTCTTCACCTGGATTTGACTGATATCTGCTTGTGACACTCACAGCATGGGCTATATCAGGTCGTGTACATAGCATGGCATACATGAGGCTCCCTATTGCAGAAGCATAAGGGATCTTGCTCATGCATTCTATTTCCTCAGGTGTGCTGGGGCACATCTTCTTGGAAAGATGAATACCATGTCTGAAGGGTATTAATCCCCTCTTAGAGTTTTCCATACCAAACCTCTTTAGTACTTTCTCTATGTACATCTTCTGTGAAAGTCCTAGCATCCTATTCGGTCTATCCCTATAGACCTTAATTCCTAGAATAAAGGATGCTTCACCTAGGTCTTTCATGGAGAATTCCTTGGACAACTACATCTTGACTGATGTCAACATGGGAATATCATTCCCAATAAGGAGGATGTCATCCACGTACAATACGAGGAAGACAACAGCGCTCCCACTGACCCTTTTTGAAAACACATGGTTCCTCTTCATTTTTGATGAAACCAAACTTTTTGATCACATCATTGAAATGAGTGTTCCAGCTCCGAGATGCTTGCTTAAGTCCATATATGGACCTTTGCAGCTTGCAAACCTTGTGATCAGTATCACTGGATGTGAAACCTAGCGGCTGTTCCATATAGATATCTTCCTCAAGATATCCATTTAGGAATGCCGTTTTCACGTCCATTTGCCATATTTCATAATCGAAATAGGCTGCAATAGCAAGCAATGTGCGGATGGATTTTAGCATAGCTCACTGGGAGAAAAGGTATCCTGATAGTCAATGCCTTCACGTTGACTATAACCTTTTGCCACTAGTCTAGCCTTGAATGTCTCCACATTCCCATCTGCACCAATCTTTCTCTTGAAGATCCATTTACACCCAATAGGTACTATACCTTCTGGTGGATCTACCAAGGTCCAGACTTGGTTTGAGTGCATCGAGTCAATTTCTGACTTCATTGCCTCTAGCCATTTCTCGGAGTCGATATCTGATATCGCCTCGTTGTAGGTTTTGGGATCATCCATGAGCACCCATTACCTACGAGGAACATATTCCTCTACATTTCTCTGAAAATAATACCTAAGTATCTTTCAGGGGGATGGGAAACTCTTTCCGATCTACGAGGTGGAGGAGGTAGTGTTCTTATTGGCTCAACCTGATTTGGTTCCACTTGGTCCTTAGCTCTTCTGCTTGTGAGACTTTCTCATCAAGCTTAATCTGCTTTCCAATGCCACTATCTTGAATAAACTATTTTTCAAGAAATATGGCATGTCGACTCACAATCACATTGTGGTCTTTTGGAATGTAGAAATAGTATCCTAATGACTCTTTAGGATATCCTATGAATCAAGCTCTAAAGGACCTAAACTCTAACTTGTCCGCTTGTTGTCTTTTGACATGAGCCGGACAACCCCAAATTCTGAGATGACTCAGACTTGGTTTCTTACCGTGCCATATCTCATACGGTGTGGTAGGAACGGTTTTAGAGGGAACCCTATTCAGTAGATAGATTGAAGTTAATAATGAATGTCCCCAAAGAAAATCTAGGAGGTCTGTGAAGCTCATCATGGATCGAACCATATCCAATAGAGTCTGATTTCTCCGTTCTGAAACCCCGTTGAGTTGAGGTGTTCCTAGTGGAGTCCATTGAGAGACTATGCCATTTTCCTTAAGATAGTCTAGGAATTCCCGGCTAAGGTATTCACCTCCTCGATCTGATCGAAGAACCTTAATGGGTTTTCCAATTTGTTTTTCTACTTCATGTCTGAATTCTTTGAACTTTTCAAAAGCTTCAGACTTATGTCTCATAAGATACACATACCCATACCTAGACAGATCATCGGTAAAGGTAATGAAGTAGACAAAATTGCCTCTAGCCGGCACATCAAATGGGCCGCACACATCAGTATGTACTAGGGCAAGGAGATCTGTGGCCCTTTCCCCATGTCCAACAAAAGGGAGTTTAGTCATTTTGCCTTGAAGACAAGATTCACAAGTTGGATATGACTCAAAAGTCAATGGACTCAATAGCCCATTTTTCTCCAATTTGTTAATCCTATCTTCTGCTATATGACCTAATCTCAGGTGCCATAGATATCTGTCGTTTGGATTATCCCTAGGTCGTTTGGCATTCACGTTTTGCTCGATAGTTAAAATAGGTACATCAATATGTAGCTGATAAAGACGTTAATAAGGAAACCATTTGCAATTTTATTTCTTTCATAAAGAATGTTACAATGGTCCTTAAAGAAGGTAATCACATAGCCTTCTAGTGCTAAGCATGAAATAGAAATCAAATTTCTGCTAGCTGCAGGCACATAATAACAGTCTTTCAAAACTAAGTCTAAACTAGATGGTAATCGAAGAGGGTATGTTCTCATGGCTACTGCAGCAACTTTTGCTCCATTACCGATGCGTAGGATCATATCTCCATCCCTCAGTCTCCTGCTATCCTCAAGACCCTACATGGAAGTGCACAGATGAGCACTAGAACTAGAGTCAAGCACCCAACAGGATGCAGAAGAAACCATAAGGTTAGACTCAATAATGAGCATACCTCCAGAAGGACCTTCCTTCTTGTTCTTTAGGGTGGCCATGTAAGTAGGATAGTTCCACTTCCAGTGGCCATCGCTGTTGTAATGAAAATACTTTCCTTTGACAGCGACTTTCATCTTTGGCTCTACCTTCTTCTTCTTTCCTCCTTCCACCTTCTGCTTTTTCACAGACTTTTTTTTCTTTCCATAAGATTTTCTTTTGGAAGAAGTCGGTTCCATAGCAAGAACTGAGCCTTTAGAACCTTTCATAGAAAGCTCAGCGGTGACTAGCATGTTCATTAATTCAGCCAAGGAATTTTGAAGTTTATGCATGTGGTAATTCATGATGAATTACCCATATGCATCAGTCAAGGATTGCAGAATAATATCATTCTGCAGATCCAAATCTAACTTCACACCGAGCTTCTCAAGTTCTTCCAAGTTCTTGATCATCATCAGATAGTGATCTTGAACTGACTGTCCATCACGCATCTTAGCCTTAAAAAGTCATTTCGTGACTTGATACTTGGCTGTATGACTCTATTCACCAAACATCTCTTGTAGGTGAGCCAACATTTGAAGAGCAATCCCGATATCTTCATGTTGGCGCTGGAGCTCATCAGACTTCGAGCCCAACATGTAATATCTGGCCTTATTATCTTCGTCTATCCATTTTCCTAGAGACTCTCTATTCAGCGGATGGACGAGCTGGTAAGGTGAGGTCCTGGTCCAAACATGGGTTAACTTCTTGGAACCCAAAATGATTTTGTAGTTCCTAAGCCAATCTTTATAATTGGGTCTGGTCAGTCTATGTGTGTCCAAGATACGTGCTAATGGGTTGGACGCAGACATTTTCCTATAGAGAGTCAAAGATTCTAGTTAGATATTATAATTATGACTTGACCAATTTGTTTAGGAATTTTATTTTTAAATAAATTAGCTCCCACTACTTTTCTCGAATCCCTACACTCCCTCTATAGAGATGCAAAAATCTTCATGATTAATGATTTCTAGTGGGTGGTGCGGTCTCATCAACTGACTCATCACCTCACCTAACAGTTATTGGTGATGGGTTAGCCAATGAGTGAACAACTCTTGTTCAATGATTCTCTAATCATGGTGCACCCAAACTTGATCTCTAATTCATGAATCTCACCGTATTCAAAATATTGATCCACTCCTTAGTTAAGTCAGACCCACCATTTGCATAGACTGGATTCCTAATTGAGTCTCTCACCGTATCCAAATATTGAGCCCAACTCATCCTCCAGCCCATAGCATCCAATGCCTAATAGACATGGTTGCATCTTTCGGTGCAACTGAGCCACTGTATCCAGCCGAGAACAATCAACCTCGAAAAGGGCCCGCACATCTACAATGGTGGAAGACCTCAGACTTAATCTTTTCTTAGGGAGAATTGATTCAGGTCTCATTAAACTAGACTTGTCATAGTCATAACAATTATGACTAACCTAGTGGCATGGGTTAGCTCGGATTATTGACCACCTCAAATTAGAACTGAGTCAACAGATATGGCCAGATAAGTGAGATCGGTGGAAGGGATATGCCATAACTCGTACAAGAATGCATTCAGGTCGAGTAGCTCCCAATTAAAAATCAGTCGGTCGTATGTGCCAAACTTACCTTAGACACCAAATTATTGAGTCAAACCAATTGGGTTAGCCTACAATCCAGACTCTAACCTCTGAGCCTAATTAGGTCTTGCTTGATCGTGACTCGATCTTGACCCAGACTTAATCCTATTAGGCTGGTCAATTTAAGCATTGTTGATCCCATCTAACCATCTCTTGATTCGATTTGAACAATCGCTTAGACCTAATTGAGCTACCAAAGCCCGAACCTAGTATTATGAATATGTCTTAGATCTAAAATTCTCAATTTTAGACCTAATTAATATTTCATAATCTTAATTTTTAATTAAGTAGGGTTCATAAACAAAATATGCACAATAAATCCCAGGATTTCAGGATTTAGGCTTTTGCAGAAAGTAAGTTTTGGGTTTTTGATAAGGACGAACGCGCAGCACCTCTACATGTCATAAGAACGCCCCATCGGATGGAAGGAGAGGGCCTTTAAACCCTTCTTCGTTCTTTTGATCGAACGGCTAAGAGGAATGCCTTAATCAGGAACATGTAATACTATAAAATAGTTTTAGATCTATATCATATATCTCATATACAAATTAGATCTAATCATGGCATATTTTCATACATCTCTATATCAATCATGCATATTTTAATCTAAATATCCATAATAATCTAAAAAATAATTTAAATTGATCTTATCAAAATAAACTCTAATCTAGACAATAAGTAGAACTATTCTACAACTAGTCTAAACATGCATCAATGATTCATATGATTTTAAAAGAAATAATTTATTACTATTTTTTATATTATCAGCATAATTAGCTGTATCAGTTGTTTTAGCAAAAGGATTACCTATCTGGCAATTGCTCGTATCGTGTCCTCCTCCACATAGGTCATAAGTAATGCTCTGAATATGCATAGCTGTTCCCTTTAAGTTGTTGACTTCGGCTCTAAGGGCTGCAATTTCAGCTAGTAAGGTTGGCACGCAATCTACTCCCTGCATAGCTGCTAGTCTTTTTGGCATCATGCATTCTGTCTGCCACTGATAGCTATTTGATGCCATCTCATCGATCAGATCGAAGGCTTCTTCCTCCATTTTTTGGTTAATGGTTCCTCCTGCTGCTGCATCAATCATAGAATGATTAGTAGGAGATAAACCATTATAGAAAGTTTGTACCTGAAGCCATACGGGTAGTTGATGATGTGGACATCTCCTCAGCAGTTTCTTGAAATGCTCCCAAGCCTCATATAGTGTCTCCATGTCCATCTGCATAAAAGAAGTGATATCGTTGCGCATCTTGGCAGTCTTGGAAGGTGGAAAGTACTTGGCTAAGAATTTTTGGGCTAGGACATCCCAAGTTGTGATAGAACCTGTAGGAAGAGAATGAAGCCAACTCTTAGCTTTGTCCCATAAAGAGAAAGAAAATAACCTTAATCTAATAGCATCATCCGACACCCCATTAATTTTAAAAGTATCACAAAGTTCAAGAAAATTAGAAATATGGGCATTCGGATCATCATGCACGTGTCCACTGAATTGGATAGTTGATTGAATCATCTGGATCATCACCAATTTTATTTCAAAGTTGTTTGCTCGTACAGGCGGTCTCCTTGAATGCTCGAAGCTGCATCGGCTACAGATGGTGTGATGTAATCATTTAATGGATGATGTACTGGTCGAATAGCTTCATGCTGTCCTTCGGTCGCCATATCCAATCCTAGATTGATGTCATTAGGATCTTCAGCTGCCATGTTTCTTTCTTGTTGTAGTCTTCTAATGGTCCTTTCAATTTTTGGATCTAAAGGTAGTAAGTTACTACGTCCAGTACATGTCATGCACTGAATAATTTTTTTTTAAAAAAATAATAAAAATTAAAAATAAATTTCTTAAAGTAAAGCTAGGATCAAAATTTTAATATTATTTTAGACACAATCCCCGGCAACGGCACCAAAAACTTGATGCGTGCTAATTTATAGCTATGGCAAGTGCACCAGTCGATCAAGTAATAAAGTGAATGAGTAGAGTATCATCCCTAGAGGATTGAAAAATAAGTACTGAAAAGCTCTTTCCTATGCTTTATTTAGAAGATCGATTTATGAGAATAAGAAATTAAAGAATAAAATAAAAAATAATTAAAAATTTTTAAGAAAATAGAGAGAGTGTAAATTATTAGGATTTTAAACTCAAGAGCAATGGATTACTAAGGCAATCGGTTCACCAACTCAGTCAATACAATATTCAGATTTTTAGATTAATTTTATTTCATGTGACGGTGGAGTCTCCTAATTTATTCACTACCCTTTGGTCCAGGCATAGCAAAACTATCAATATTTATTAATTACCCTTTGGTCCAGGTGTAATTTAAATAAATATTAATGCATTAAGTTTTGTGAAACCCTCTAATTAAAATACGCTGCGTCCAAAGCGCACTAAAATTTTTGCATGCATATGAATTCTAATTTGATTCATAATACAAGGTATATAATCAAGAAGCAATAACATAGATGTACTTGGTCCGTAACATCTATGTTCATCAGATCAATTAGAAGATGGCCAGTAATCTAAAAGCATTAAGATCAGATTTATATACTCCTCATGAATAAAATTTAAAATTAAAAATAAATCATACTGAATATTGCATCAAAAGAGTGGCTACACCTTAGCCTTAGTAAAAGAAAATTTAGTTCATGATAACAAGTTCAAAAACAGCAAATAAAATAAAAAGCATAGAGAAATTAGACTGTTTGATTGCTGAAATTGATTGTCCATTGCTCTTGGTGTGGAGAACTTGGTGAAGAAGAAGATGCTCCTTGATCGATGTCTTGATTGTCGAAAGAAAAAAATCAAAAACCTTTTCTTTCTCTCACAAATCACTCTTCTCTTTCTACCTCTCTCCTCTCTTTCTCTTCTCTTTTCTTTTTCTCTTTTTCTCTTTTTCTCCTCGCTGACTCTCTTTTTCCCTTCTTTCAATTTTTTTTCACGACAACAATAGATTTTTTATAGATCAAGAGATTGATTCCCCCCAAAATCCTCTAAAAATTACGTTTAAGACTCCCAAAACAACTCAAATTATGATCCCAGATGATTCAAACCATTGAATGTTGATCAAACGGTACAAAAATTGCTTAAAAACCTTTAAAATATCTCAGATCAAGTCAAAATTCATGCCAGCCGTTGGATCAATCATTGGATTGAATCTGGGCCATCAGATTGTGCACAAAGAAGGCTTCTGATCTTTAGTTTAACGTCGGGATGAATTTCAGCCATTAGATCTCGATCGGGAGCTGTGGATGCCATTCGTCAGTGCATGCATTTCGATTGTCCGATCAAATTTCAGTAAAAGGTGTCCATCGAATCAGATAAAATTCTCAAATTACCCTTTGTAGACTATGCGCGAGCCCGATGTTGCATGGACCGCCGCACTCTTCAGCCAATCGGAGCGCACTTCTTCATGTGAAATTCTCAAAATATCCTTATGTCGGTCCATCGTGCATCGTGAAAAATGTTGACGTCAGCCTACCGTCAGTGCTGCGTCAGCATGTCGGTCTGCTAGTGCAGTCAAATCGGGTGGTCTAATGAATCGATTTGAACCAGACCGATTTTTTTTTTTTTTTTAAATTCAATTCTAGGCTCCTTTAAAGTCCATTTTGCTTGAAATTTATTTTATCTGAATCAGAAAAATAAGATCTTGATATTGGTGGCCTTCTTTCCTACATAAGATTAATAAAAGTATCAATTTCTAAAAAAATAAATTAATTTATTTTATAATTTAATATTTTTATTAGTATATTTTTATCACTTATCAAGCATTAGGGTTCTCTAGGAGGATGGGCAGTGTAGGGCTGTTGAAGAGGGATTTTCTAAGGGGTAATGGTCAAAGAAAGGCTGAAGAAGAGACTATATATCCTTCGATGTCTGGAAGGTGGGAAAGTAGTTAGAGATGTATTCAGTGATTTGATCAGAGTATGGATTTGTGAAGTCTTGAGAGCGATGGAGATGGATGATCCATGGTGGTCCAGCAGATTAGGACTGGGCAGCTATAGAGCGATGTAGAGACGAGTCAGAAAGCGCCGGAGTGTTGCAGGAGCACTTTTCTGAAGGCACAGAAGCTGAGAGAAGCTTGGTGGTGCAGCAGTCGTGGAGTGTATCTCAGCAGAGAGTGTCAATGGTATCTCAGAAAGATCGGGTGCAGGTCTTAGTGAGAGCCAGGAGGTCTTAGGAAGCGCCAGGAGGTCTCAAGCAGTCGAAAGTATCATGGATCAGGTTTCTTTTGTAGTGACACTAGGAAGAGTTACGGTTCAGGTGTAGGATGGTTCTCTGGGTGTAACTGAGGTGATGGCTGGTGTAAGGGCAGAAGAGAAGAATTAGGGTGGAATTTTCTAGGATTCAGTCGCTGGATTCAGAAGAGTTAGATAAGCTCTTGGGTTTCGAAGGTGCCCACAGGTTGCGGTGGTATTCGAGACAGCTTTGAAGGGATCCACGAAGTGTGGAGGGTTTGAAGGGATAGCAACGATGTTCGAGGTGCGGCAATAGGCTTAGCAGTGCAGCATTGAGTGTTAGCCTCGAGGGACTCGATGATAGAGTCGGCTTTTGCGGCATCAGATGGACTTCGGATATAGGTGGAGCTCTAGAGAGATGGCTTCATAATTGGAGAGAAATTTGACATGAGTTCAGAGCGCCAGAGATGCATAGCTTCAGGTGGAGGAGCATGTGCAGGACGACAGGCATAGTTCTAAGGAGACCATGTCAGGGTTTGTAGTGAGTGCCGATACAGGAACATTGCGGGTTCTCTAGAAAAGTCCTAGAAAAGTGATACGGCTACTAAGCGAAGGGATCCTACAATTTTAGGATGGTGCAGAGGTGCAAGCATAGGTCTTCAGCGATGGAGGTGAAAGGAAAACCTAGTTTTCTGGATCAGATTCGTTCAGATCTGATTGGATCAAGAGAGATATTTCAAAAATTTTTCTCTTGAATCTAAATCAGATTTAAGACTTTTCAGATCTAATATTACTGATCTAATAAAATAAAATAAAAAATAAATTAAATCTAATTTAATTTTATCTTATTGTGGGTAATCTGATTATCCTGTGATGATCCTGATGTCTGCCTAAGGTTCCGGATCTAGCCATGCAAGTGTCTAGCCTCTATCGGTATCCACTCAGATAGAATCTGGAGATCTCCTCCTTCTATATCACTTTTTCAAAAAATTAGATTTTGAAGATCTTAAAAACTCCTTTCGAAGATGTGAGTTGTCTATTGCAGCAGTGCTGCCTTCTTCCTTTTTCTATCGTCTTTCTCTTGCTTGAATCGAACCAAACATGTGCCCAAAAATTCTTGGGCATGGATAGGAGAGAAAATACCTGAAGGTGGCATAGAGGAGGAAGAGTGGCAGCCTTGTGGCATGGGCAATGGGTCAAGCTTCTTTGATCTTGGCGTAGATAGGGTTTTTATAGACCCTATTGCGCTATGCAGCACCACATCATCCCAGCCAATCATGATTTTCTATGCAATCAGATTTAAATCTGATTGATGGGATGACATAATCTGATCCAATCAGATGAGAGCCCCTCTAAATCATTCTTAGATGGCACCAAGATAGGGTCAAAGCAATATTCTAGGCGCCAACCAAGTAGAATCCCCGAAGCAACTAGAGTCCCATCTATACGGGACTCCAGATGCTTTATCCAGGGGTGCATGCCTCCCTAAGCGTGTGCTCCTTATCCATCTATATTTTAGCAGGTGGACTGGTCCAAAAATTCTCTCCTATGATGGCTTGAAACATGGGCAGATGTCTAAGTGTCAAAGGTCAACGTTTGACCAAATATCCGAAATAGGATTTAGCAGGTGATGAAAAATGATAGATGTTATCTAAAATTCATCTCATAAATTAAGATAATCCTTTTCTAACCTAGACAAGCTTCAGTCAGACCAACTAAAGGTACCTGAATAAGTCTAGTCACATTTGGCTCGGTCGAGACAAACTTTAATGATAATTAAATGAGTACATTAGGCTTAATCATGTGCTAGCATGATTTTCTTGAACCTAATTGAATCTAATTCAAATCAATTGAACTGAGTTAGTCCAATTGATGATATCCAGATCAAAACCCTTGTTTATGTGATCCAGTTAGGTTTAGTTCCATATGGTAATGAGTATGTCGCGATCTTTATCATCGACATCATCGAAACACCTTTCGATGGATCAGAACTTTTCTGATTCAAACAACTAGTATGATTGATCATCTACATCATTCTAATTGCTCTCAAAATCCACCAGTGACACCTAGCAGCATATGGTGGCAACCTATCAGAACTAAAAATGAATCTGTCAGTGCAGTTATCTTTGTGATTAAGTTCTTCTATCTTGAGCCCTGATTGGATTGGGGTTAAGGTAATCTCATCAAATCCTAATATCCGTCATATGATTAATCATTCGATTCAAGTCTAATGTGAAAACTTAATAGAAACTCTTTCTATTATTTCATTCTGATATGGCCATGGGCTTATGAACTTGATTCTCATGATCATCATAGGGCTACTCCTCATCTATCGAGGTAGATAGATTCCCTATTGGTGCAATCCAATTCCTACAATGAACATGCTATAGCCAACATACACCTCAGGATTCCAAATGGCTAGGAGACCAAGTCATGGTGTAGTCAAACTATAACACCCTCAAGGTGAACTACCGATGCACGTTAGGGCAAAGAACCAGACACACAACTGTAGCTTCGAGCCAGTCATCGACGAGAAGGTAGACTTCCTAATGACTGCTCGAGGTGGTGACGCTTAGTACCCTCATTCTCTAACGAGTACCTGTACTCTCGCTTTGGTGTCTCTACACCGTAGACTCAAGACTTATCTACTATAAGAAAGTGATTGTACACCAACCTTTTAGATTAATCACCATCCTTATGATGATCCTACGGTTAGAAGAATTTTATGAGTTAATAATGAAAATTTATATCTTAAATTTTTAACTCTTGAAAATAAGAACTATCATTGCCATTAACTTAAGAAATGTATCACAGACACTAAATACACATTATGATAGAAAATAACCCATTTTATTATTTATAGTCAAAATTATAATTTTGCCCTTAGAAGTGTATAATAAGTATCAGCCAATTCTAGCTTTTAGGGCACGCATATCTAATAGAAGGTGGTCATCCAAAAGGCCTCAAGGGTGCACAACAGCTGAAGAGGATTGGTAGAGGCGATGATTGCACAAGGTATTGTCGAGTGCGTAGGGATAGTGGGATCGTGCAGGGGATCATTACCGAGAGGTTTGCCAAGGCTTGGGAGCACCAAGGTGGAGATTGTGAGAATTTATGGTGCTCCCAAGCCTTGGGAGGCTATGGAAGGAGTCAGGGGGTTGGCTCTGGAGTTTTCAGAGGCTTGGTTGGTGCTTCGAAGATATGGGACACAAGGTGAAGCAAGAAACTAAAGCTAGAGAATCAAGATTGCAAAAAGAAGATTTTCTGTAGGTTAGTCGACTCAGTCCAAAACTATGTCGGTTAAGTCTCTGTGCATAGAAAAAACAAAGAGTTGCACATTCGAAACTGCTGGCATGGCATAGGACTGGGCTGGCTCAGTTTCAGACTAAGCCGACCCAGTGGAACTTAGCTGATTCAGTGCTGATACTGAGCCGGCTCAGTGCACGGACAGAGATACGTGAGGGTCTATTTTGAGCTAGAGTCTGGGTTGATCTTAAGAGTCTTAGTGTTAGATATATGTGCCCTAGAAGCCAGAATTGGCCGACACTTGTTATACACTTCTAAGGGCAAAATTATAATTTTGACTATAAATAATAAAATAGGTTATTTTCTATCATAATATATATTTAGTGTCTGTGATACATTTTTTGAGTTAATAGCAATGATAGTTCTTATTTTCAAGAGTTAAAAATTTAAGATATGAATTTTCATTATTAACTCATAAAATGCTTCTGATCGTAGGATCATCATGAGGATGGTGATTGATCCAAAAGGTTGATGTACAATCACTTCTTTATAGTAGATAAGTCTTGACTCTATGGTGTAGAGACATCAGAGCGAGAGTATAGGTACTCGTTAAAAAATGAGGGCACTGAGCGTGACCACCTCAAGCAGTCATTAGAAAGTCTACCTTCTCATCGATGACTGGCTCGAAGCTACAGTTGTATATCTGGTTCTTTGACCTGAGGTGCATCGATAGTTCACCTTGAGGGTGTTATAGTTTGACTACACCATTACTCGATCTCTTAGCCATTCGGAACCCTGAGGTGTATGTTGGCTATAGCATGTTCATTGTAGAAATTGGATTGCACCAATAGAAAATCTATCTACCTCGATAGATGAGGAGTAGCCCTATGATGATCATGAGAATCAAGCCCATAAGCCCATGGCCATGGCAGAGTGAAATAATAGAAAGAGTTTCTATTAAGGTTTTCACATTGGACTTGAATCGAATGATTGATCATATGATGGATATTAGGGTTTGATGAGATTACCTTAACCCCAATCCTGTCAGGGCTTAAGATAAAAGAACTTAATCACACAAGTAACTGCACCGAGAGATTTATTTTTAGTTCTGATGGGTTGCCACCATATGCTGCTAGGTATCACTGGTGGATTTTGATGGCAATTAGAATGATTTAGATGATCAATCATACTAGTTGTCTGAATCAAAAATGTTCTGATCCATCGAAAGGTGTTTCGATGATGTCGATGATAGAGATCGTGACATATCTCATTACCATATGAAACTAAACCTAATTGGATCACACAAACAAGGGTTTCAATCTGAATATCATCAATTGGACTAACCCAGTCCAATTGATTTGAATTAGATTCAATTAGGTTCAAGAAAATCATGCTAGCACACAATTGAGCCTAATGTTCTCTTTTAATTATTATTAAAGTTTGTCTCTTCTGAGCCAAATGTGACTGGGCTCATTCAGATACCTTTACTTGATTTGACTGGAGCTTGTCCAGGTCAGAAAAGGGTTATCTTAATTTATGAGATGAATTTAAGATAACACTTGCCATTTTCCGTCACTTGCTAAATCCTATTTCAGACATTTGGTCAAATGTTGACCTTTGACACTTAGACATCTGTCCATGAGTCAAGCCATCATAGGAGTAAATTTTTGGATCAGTTCACCTACTAAAAACTAGAAGAATAAGGGGCACTACCTAGGGAGGCATGCGCCCATGGATAAAACATCTAGAGTCTCATACAGATGGGACTCTAGTTGCTTCGAGAATTCTACTTGGATGGCGCCTAAAAGATTGCTTTGACCTAGTCTTGGCACCATCTAAGGATGATTCAGAGGGGTTCTCATCTGATTGGATCAGATGATGTCATTCCGTCAATTAGATTTAGATTTGATTGCATAAAAAGCCATGATTGGCCGGGATGATGTGGCACTGCATGGCGCAATAGGGTCTATAAAAACCCTATCTGCACCAAGATCAAAAAAACCTTGACCTAGTGCCCACACCATAAGGCTGCCCCTCTCCCTCCTCCATGCCACCTTTAGGTGTTCTCTCTCCTATCCATGCCCAAGAATTTTTGGGCACAAGTTTGGTACGATCCAAGCAAGAGAAAGGCGACAGAAAAAGGAAGAAGGCAGCACTGCTGCAAGAGACAACTCATATCTTCGAAAGAAGTTTTGAAGATTTTCAAAATCAGATCCAGATCTGATTTTTGGAAAAATGATAAAGAAGGAGAAGATCTCTAGATCCTATCCAAGTGGATATTGATAGAGGCTAGGCACTTGCGTGTCTAGATTCAGAACCTCAGGCAAACATCAGGATCATCATAGGGTAATTAGATTACCCATAACAAGATAAAATTAAATTAAATTTAATTTATTTTTTATTTTATTTTATTTTTTTATTAGATTAATAATATTAGATCTAAAAAGTTTTAAATCTAATCTAGATTTAAGCAAAAAAATTTTGAAATATCTCTCTTGATCCAATCAGATCTGAACCAACTTGACCCAAAAAACTAGATTTTTCCTTCAACTGATATCAGAGCTAGGTTCCATTTTCTATTAGATCTAATTTTATTTTAATTTTGATCTAATAATTTGATTATTTTAGATATCACATTAGATGTAATTAGATCTAAAATGAAAAATTTAAAAAAAATTAAATAATTTAGATCTAAGTTGTACAAGATGCATGACTAGTTGTCGAATAGAATTATTTTATGTATTGTCTAGCATGATCATAATTTAATTTGATTAGTTATAATTTTTAGATCTATTTATTTATTATTTTTTAATATTATAAATATTATAATAAGATCTAAAAAATAAAAAATAAAGTTATTTAATTTTTATTTATATGAGATATGATGAATGCATGTTTAGACTAGTTGTAGAATAGTTCGACATAATTATCTAGAATAGATTTTAATTTGATATGATCAATTTAAATTTGATTGTCTAGATAATTATGAGATATTTTATATCTAAAAATATGCATGATATGATACATGAAGATGTATGCAAAATATGTTTATAGTTAGACTAATTTTTATATATAAGATATATGATGTAGATCATACTAGTTTTGTAGTTTTCATATTTTTGATTAAGGCATTCCCCTTGGCCGTCCGGTCATAAGAGCAAAGTAGGATTTAAATGCCCTCTCCTTTCATTCGATGGAGTGTTCTTATGATGTGTAGGGGTGTTGCACGTTCGTTCTTAATCAGGAACTTAAAACTTATTTTCTGGAAAACCCTAGATTCTGAAACCCTAAGATTTTATTTACATATTTTATTTGTGAACCCTAAACTTAATTAAGAATTAAGATTATGAAATATATCAAGTCTAAAAATTAAGAATATTTAGATTTAAGACATATTCATAAAATTGGATTTGGGCTTGGGTAGCTCAATTAGGTATAGCGATTGATCAAACCAAATCAATAGTTGGTTAGATGGGATCAAGAGTGCTTAAGTTGACTAGTCTAATAGGACTAAGTCTGGGTCAAGGTCGAGTCACATGAGTGATCGATCGAGTTAAGACCTAATTAGGCTCAGTGGTTAGAGTCTGGATTGTAGGCTAACCTGATTGGTTTTGGCTCAACAATTTGGTGTCTAAGGTAAGTCTGGTAGATACGATCAACTAATTTTTAATTGAGAGTTACTCGACTCGAATACATTCCTGTCGAGTTAATGGTATATCTCTTTCATCGATCTCACTTATCTAGCCATATTTGTCGACCTAGTCCTGACCTAAGATGGCTAACAATCTATACTAACCCATGCCACTAAGTTAGTCATAATTGTTATGGCTATTGTAAGTCAAGTTTAAAGAAACCTAAATCAAATCTTCCTAAGAAAAGATTAAGTCTAAGATCTTCCACCATTGTAGATATGTAGGCCCTTCCCAAGGTTGACTGTTCTCGACTGGTCACAGTGGTTTAGTTGCACCATAAAGATGCAACCATGTCTATTAGGCATTGGATGCTATGGGCTGGAGGATAAATTCGATTTAATATTTTAGATACGGTGAGAGACCCAATTAGGAATCCAATCTATGTAAATAGTGGGTCTGACTTAACTAAGGAGTGGATCAATATTCTAGGCACGATGAGATTCATGAATTAGAGATCAAGTTTGGATGCACCATGATTAGAGAATCACTGGACAAGAGTTATCTACTCATTGGCTAACCCCTCATCAATAACTGTTAGGTGAGGTGATGAGTCAGTTGGTGGGACTGCACCATCCATTAGAAATCTATAATCGTAGAGATTTTCACATCTCTACAGAGGAAGTATAGGGATTCGACAAAATAGTGAAAGCTAATTTGTTTAAAAATTAAAATTCTAAATAAATTGGTCTAGGCTTAATTACAATATCTAACTAAAAACTTTGACTCTCTATAGGAAAAGCAAAATGTCTGCATCCAACCCACTAGCATGTAATCCTTGGACATCCCATAAACTGACCAGGACCCAATTATAAGGATTGGCTCCGAAAACTTCAAAATTATTTTGGGTTCCAAGAAGTTAACTCATGTATTGGATCAGGATCCTCCCACCTTACCAGCTCGTCCATCCGCTGAATAGAGATCGTCTCTTGATAAGTGGACAGACGAAGATAACAAGGCCAGATACTATATGTTGGACTCGAACGTCTGATGAGCTTCAGCGCCAACATGAAGATATCAAGGACTTGTCCGCATCAAATGTTGGCTCACCTACAAGAGATGTTTGGTAAATAGAGTCACACAACCAAGTATCAAGTCACTAAACAACTTTTCAAGGCTAAAATTTGTGATGGGCAGTCAGTCCAAGATCATTGTCTGATGATGATCAAGGACTTAGGAAGAGCTTGAGAAGCTCGGAAGTGAAAGTTGGACCTAGGATCTGTAGAAATGATATAATTCTGCAATCCTTGACTGATGTGTATGGGCAGTTCATCATGAACTACCATATGCATAAACTTTAAAATTCTTCTGGTCGAACTTATGAACATGCAGGTTACTGCCGAGCTTTTCATGAAAGGTTCTAAAGGCTCAGTGCTTGCTATGGAATGGACTTCTTTCAAGAGAAAAGCTTTTGAAAAGAAGAAGTCTGTGAAAAAGCAGAAGGTGGAAGGAGGAAGGAAGAAAAAGGCAGATCTAAAGAAGAAGGCAGAGTTGAAGAAGAAGGCCGCTGATAAAGAAAAGTATTTTCATTGCAACAATGATGGCCACTAGAAAGCAGGAACTTGCCCTACATTACCTAGCCATCCCTGAAGAAATAAGGAGGTAGGTCCTTCTGGAAGGTGTTGCTCGTTATTGAGTCTAACCTTACAATTTCTTCTGCATCCAATTGGGTGCTTGACTCTGGTTCTAGTGCTCAATTATGCACTTCCATGCAGGGTCTTAAGGATAGTAGGAGGCTGAGGGATGTTGAGATGATCTTGCGCATGTCGGAAAATGGAGCAAGAGTTTGCTATCTGTGGTCGTAGGGAACCTATATCCTCTTCGACTACCATCTGGTTTAGACTTAGTTTTAAAATACTGTTATTATGTGCCTGCAACAAGCAAGAATTTGATTTCTATTTCATGCCTAGCACTAGAAGGCTCTGTAATTAGTTTTCTTAAAGACCATTGTAACATTCTTTATGAAAGAAATAAAATTATAAGTAGTTTCCTTATTAACGATTTTTACTAGCTACATATTGATGTATCTATTTTTAATATCGAGCAAAATGTGAATGTCGTAAAATGACCTAGGGATAGTCCAAATGATAGGTATCTATGGCACCTAAGATTAGGTCATATAGTAGAAGATAGGGTTAATAAATTAGAGAAAATTGGGCTATTGAGTCCATTGACTTTCGAGTCATATCCAATTTATGAATCTTGTCTTCACGGCAAAATAACTAAACTCTCTTTTGTTCGACATAGGAAAAGGGCCATGGATCTTCTTGTCCTAATACAAACTGATGTGTGCGGCCCATTTGATGTGCTGGCTAGAGGCAACTTTATCTACTTCATAACCTTTACTGATGATTTATCTAGGTATGGGTATGTGTATCTTATAAGACTCAAGTCTGAAGCTTTTGAAAAGTTCAAGGAATTCAGACATGAAGTAGAAAAGCAAACTAGAAAATTCATTAAGGTTCTTTGATCAGATCGAGGAGGTGAATTTCTTAGTCGAAAATTTCTAGACTATCTTAAAGAAAATCGCATAATCTCTCAATAGACTCCACTTCGAATACCTCAACTCAACGAAATTTTAGAATGGAGGAATCGGATCCTATTAGATATGATCCGATCTATGATGAGCTTCACAGACCTTCCTAATTCTTTTTGGGGATATTGTTTGTTAACTGCAATATATTTACTGAATAGGATTCCTTCTAAAACCGTTCCTACCACACTATATGAGATATGGCATGGTAAGAAACCAAATCTGAGTCATCTCAGAATTTGGAGTTGTCTGGCTCATGTCAAAAGACAACAAGCAAATAAATTAGACTTCAAATCCTTTAGAACTTGATTTATAGGATATCCTAAAGAGTCATTAGGATATTATTTCTGCATTCTAGAAGATTACAATATGATTGTAAGTCGACATGCCATCTTTCTTGAAAAATAGTTTATTCAAGATAGTGGCATTAGAAAGCAGATCAAGCTCAAGGAGAAAGTATCACAAGAGCAACGAGCTAAGGACCAAATAGAACCAAATCAAGTTGAGCCAATACAATCACTATCTCCTCTACCTCGTAGATTGAAAAGGATTTTCCATCCTCCTAAGAGGTACTTAGGTACTATTTTAGAGAAATTAGAGAATATGTTCCTCGTAGGTAATGGGGTTCATGGTAATGATCCCAAAACCTATAATGAGATGATATCAGATATCAACTCCGAGAAATGATTAGAGGCAATGAAGTCAAAAATTGACTCGATGCACTCAAACCAAGTCGAGACCTTGGTAGATCCACCAGAAGGTATGATACCTATTGGGTGTAAATAGATCTAAAAGAGAAAGATTGGTGCAGATGGGAATGTAGAGATATTCAAAGCTAGATTAGCGGCAAAAGGTCATAGTCAGTGCAAAGGCATTGACTATCAGGATACCTTTTCGTCAGTAGCCATGCTTAAATTTATTGGCACATTGCTTGCTGTTGTAGCCTATTTTGATTATGAAATATGGCAAATGGACATGGAAACAACATTCTTAAATTGATATCTTGAGGAAAATATCTATATGGAATAGCCACTGGGTTTCATATCCAGTGATATTGATCATAAAGTATGCAAGCTGCAAAGGTCTATATATGGACTTAATCAAGCATCTCAGAAATGGAATACTTATTTTAATGATGTGATCAAATTATTTGATTTCATCAAGAATGAGGAGGAATCATATATTTTTAGAAAGGTCGGTGGGAGCACTATTATCTTCCTCGTACTGTATGTGGATGATATCCTCGTTATTGGAAATGATATTTCCATGTTGACCATAGTTAAAATGTGGTTATCTAATGAATTCTTCATGAAAGACCTAGGAGAAGCATCCTTCATTCTTGGAATCGAAGTCTATAGAGATAGACCGAATAGAATGCTAGGTCTTTCATAGAAAATGTACATAGAGGAAGTGTTAAAGGGGATTAGCATGAAAAACTCCGAGAGGGGATTGGTACCCTTCAGACATGGCATTCATCTCTCCAAGAAAATGTGTCCCAACACACCAGAGGAGATTGAATGCATGAGCAAGATCCCTTATACTTCTACAATAGGAAGCCTCATGTATGCCATGTTATGTACACAGCTTGATATAGCCCATGCTGTGAGTGTCACAAGCAGATATCAGTCAAATGCAGAAGAAGAACACTGGACTTCTATGAAATGTATCCTTCGGATATGTTCTTAGTTTTTGGTAATGGAGAACTCAAAATCCAAGGGTATATAGACTCAGATTTTATGTCCGATATAGATGATCAAAAGTCGACATCTGAAAATCTATTTGTGTGTAATGATGGTGCTGTTAGTTGGAAGAGTTCCAAATAGATAGTAATAGCAGACTCCATCATTGAAGCATAATACATCGTTATGTTAGAAGCTACGAGGAGGCATTTTGGTATAAGAAATTTACCGTAGAGATCAAAGTGATGCCATCAAATGCCATTCTTCTGTACTACGATAATAATGGGGCCATAGCCCTTGCTAAGGAGACAAGGTCTCACCAGAAATTTAAACACATCGAGCGGCGATACCACCTCATCCACGATTATCTCAAGAAAGGATACGCTGAGGTCAAAATAGTCGACTCTGCAGATAATGCGACAAACTCACTTATAAAGTCATTTGGCTAACAGAAGATCAAAACCCACCTTGAGAAGATGGGACTTAGATTTGTAGCCAATTGGCTTTAGGTTAAGTGGGAGTTTGTTAGATATGTGTGCCCTAAAAGCCAGAATTGGGTGACACTTATTATACACTTCTAAGAGAAAAATTATAGTTTTGGCTATAAATAATAAAATAGATTATTTTTTATCATAATGTGTATTTAGTGTCTGTGATACATCCCTTGAGTTAATAGCAATGATAGTCCTTATTTTCAAGAGTTGAAAATTTAAGACATGAATTTTCATTATTAACTCATAAAATGCTCCTGACCGTAGGATTATCATGAGGATGATGATTGATCCAAAAGGTTGGTGTATAATAAATTCTTTATAGTAGATGAGTCTTGAGTCTATAGTGTAGAGACAGTAGAGCGAGAGTACAGGTACTCATTAGAAAATGAGGGCACTGAGCGTGACCACCTCGAGCAGTCATTAGGAAGTCTACCTTCTCATCGATGACTGGCTCGAAGCTGCAGTTGTGTATCTGATTCTTTGACCTGAGGTGCATCGATAGTTTACCTTGAGGGTGTTATAGTTTGACTACACCATAACTCGATCTCCTAGCTATTCGGAACCCTGAGGTGTATGTTGGCTATAGCATATTCATTGTAGAAATTAGATCGCACCAATAGAAAATCTATCTACCTCTATAGATGAGGAGTAGCCCTACGATGATCATGAGAATCAAGTCTATAAGCTCATGGCCATGGCAGAGTAAAATAATAGAAAGAGTTTCTATTAAGATTTTTACATTGGACTTGAATCAAATGATTAATCATATGATGGATATTAGGGTTTGATGAGATTACCTTAACCCTAATCCTGTCGGTGCTCAAGATAGAAGAACCAATCACATAGATAACTATATCGAGAGGTTCATTTTTAGTTTTGATGGGTTGCCACCATATGCTGCTAGGTGTCACTGGTAGATTTTAAGAGCAATTAGAATGATTTAGATGATCAATCATACTAGTTGTCTGAATTAGAAAAGTTCTGATCCATCAGAAGGTGTTTCGATGATGTCAATGATAGAGATCGTGACATATCTCATTGCCATACTGAACTGAACCTAACTGGATCACACAAATAAGGGTATCGATCTAGATATCATCAATTAGACTAATCCAGTTCAATTGATTTGAATTAGATTCAATTAGGTTCAAGAAAATTATGCTAGCACACAATTGAGCCTAATGTTCTTCTTTAATTATCGTTAAAGTTTGTCTCGACAGAGCCAAATGTGACTGGGCTTATTCAGGTACTTTTACTTGATCTGACTGAAGCTTGTCTAGGTCAAAAAATAATTGTCTTAATTTATGAGATGAATTTGAGACAACACCAACCATTTTTCATCACCTACTAAATCCTATTTCAAACATTTGGTCAAACATTGACCTTTGATAATTAGACATCTGCCCATGTGTCAAGCCATCATAGAAGAAAATTTTTGGATCAATTCACCTACCAAAAAGTAAAAGAATAAGTGGCACACACCTCCCTAGGTGTGTGCCAATGATAAAGCATCTGGAGTCCCATACAGATGGGACTCCAGTTGCTTCCGGGATTCTACTTAGATGGCACCTAGAAGACTATTTTGACCCAGTCTTGGCACCATTTAAGGATGATTCAGAGGGGCACTCATCTGATTGGATTAGATGATGTCATTCCATCAATCAAATTTAGATCTGATTGCACAAAAAGCCATGATTGGCTTAAAAACCCTGCATGGTGTGGCACTGCATGGTGCAATAGGGTCTATAAAAACCCGGTCTGCGCCAAGATCAAAAAAATCTTGACCCATTGCCCATGCCATAAGGCTGCCCCTCTCTCTCCTCCATGCCACCTTCAGATGTTCTCTCTCCTATCCATGCCCAAGAATTTTTGGGCACAAGTTTGGTGCGATCCAAGCAAGAGAAAGACGACAGAAAAAGGAAGAAGGCAGCACTACTGCAAGAGACAACTCACATCTTCGAAAGGAGTTTTGAAGATCTTCAAAATCAGATCTAGATCTAATTTTTAGAGAAGTGATAAAGAAGGAGAAAATCTCCAGATCCTATCCAAGTGAATACCGATAGAGGCCAGGCACTTGCGTGGCTAGATCCAGAACCTCAAGCAGACATCAAGAACATCATAGGATAATCAGATTACCCACGATAAGATAAAATTAAATTAGATTTAATTTATTCTTTATTTTATCTTATTTTATTTTATTAGATCAATAATATTAGATTTGAAAAGTCTTAAATCTAATCTAGATCCAAGAGAAAAATTTTTAAAATATCTTTCTTGATCCGATCAGATCTGAACGAATCTGATATGAAAAACTAGGTTTTTCTTTCACTTAAGGCTTGGTTTGAGAGGTCTTAAGATGGCTAATTCATGTATAGGTTAGGTCTAAATCTAGAGGATGAGAGCATGGGAGACATGGGTGTACATAGGCTCGGTGAGTGCTTTCATGTATTGGGTTAGCTGGAAAGTTTTTTTTGGTCAGGCCTAATGGCTATGTATAAATACATAGGTTGTATTAGGATTTCATAAAGACTATGAAAGCTGTGGAATATAGACCTTTCCTTTTTTAACTCTCTTCTTCTCTTCTCTCTAGAGTTGCCGCCCTAGGGTTTTTGAAGAAGCCCTAGAGAAGGGGGGCATCTCCCTCAAGCCCAAGGAGGGAGGTGCCCCATTATAGATCTAGGTAGAGGATCGGTGGTGTGCTACCCATAGAGAACGTCACAGGATCCTTCAGGTCTATGCTAAAGATCAGGAGCTTCCATAATATGATATCGATGCTTGTGATGTCAAGGATGATTGGCGTTCGAGCGATATCATGAATCTATAATTTGGTATCAGAGCTAGGTGATGCCTGAAACATTGTGGACGACAACGTCCAAATAGGTCAAATGTATGCAAAGCAATATTCTTAAAATTTTGACCTATGGTTATCATATAATTCATCCCTTTGATCAATAATTCTCAAGACAACTTCAAGTAAGCTATTAATACTTATATCAATCATCCATATTGTGTTTTAAAGTTTGCAAATCTCATGACTCCTCGTGAGGATTATCCAGGCCTAGGTTTTGCTAAATTGAAACATAGCAAGACATTCACTTCCTAAAGTTAATCAGGAGTGGTCAATCCCATCTTAACTCTCACACCGACTCTACAAGTACTTGACTGTACTTAAAAATCTTTTGAACTTATATTAGAAATACAAATAGTCTGATATCAAAGTATAGTGAGTTGCTTGTAAGTCACCATGGTGATCTCAGGTCAGAGGGATACTTATACTCATCAGCCTTAACTAGCTACTCTTTACAAAAGAGTGCTACATTGGTCATGTTCAGTGTAGATGTACTCCTACATTTCACCTCCATGCCATACCAGTATCTCCACATCACTTGGTTATGAGGACAACTAATGCATATGACATACAATGATCTACATTCGATAGTTATTGTCCTTGTTAATAACTTATCATTTGATCATGAATAGTTTAAGAATCATTCGATAAATTCTTCTTTATCGATTGATTGTGGTTCTAAGGACTTCATCATAAGATAGGAGTTCATTTAAGGAAGATAGAACTTTTATGATGAATAAGCTTGTTGACCCCATGATTGATTTTGATGATTGCCAAACTTTAAGTGTTTGAGTATTTAACCATGTGTTTCATGAGTGGATGTAGATCTTTCCAGGTATTTAAGCTGAAGAATCATTTCAAGAAAAGATCAACAAAAATTCATCAAGTTAAGATTTTTAAAGAAAAGATTTTTCTTATGCTTCCAAAGATCAGAAGAAAGAGAGTACTTTGACCAAAATAAAGAAGACATGAAGTAGAAATCAAATAAAAATCAAATTCCCTTGATTGGTACAAAAAAACCCTCAAAATTGCCTTGGAGTAGTTTTTGAGACATCTCAAAATTTTTTCGAAAGCTCTCGAGTAGACTAGCATGCCCAAACACTATGTAGCATGATTTCGAGAGATCTCATAGGATTCTCGAGAGGTCTCATGATTCCAGTGAGATGTTTCATTCAGAACTTGAGATGTTTCGATCTCAAAAGATAGAAACATAGTTTCTATGCTCTAAGAGTGAGAGGTCCCGTGGTTCCGACGAGACATCTCGATTTTGAACTGAGAGATTTCAAAATCTGATGAGAGGTCTCATGAAAAATTGAGAGGTCTCATTCTGCACGAAAAGCCTTCAACGGATAGTTTTACAACGACTATTTTTCAACCCCAACGGCTGTTTTAGAGCTCCTAATGGCTAGAACTCTCACTCCAACCATCTCTAAAGGTATTTAAAGGTAGAGAATCAATTACAAAGTAAAAAAAAAAAGGATTTAAAGAGAGAATCTTTCATTTTCGGTGAGGAACATTAAATATCTAGAAAAAAGAGAAAAGAAAGAAAAATTATACACAAATTTCAACGAGCATTCAAAGCAAGCTTCTCTAACATCTTCCACATCCTCTCAAGCATAATTTGAAGAAAAATCAAGCTTCAATCGAGCACATCATCAGCTTCCTCTTTAGGATTTTATAGAGCTTAAACTCTATTTTTTATATTATGCTGAAACTTTACTTATATTTTTTATTTCTTTTCAAGTTTCTTTGGGGGAAAGAAACTTTGAGATTAGGCCAATCCAAGCCTGAAATTGGACATTGTAGGTTTTGGTTGATGAGCCTGAAAAACCAACTGGGTTGTTGGTGAATCTGAAAAACTAATAGAGTTAGGTTTCGGTTGGTGCTCCTATAAAAATCAACTAGATTTGTTTGTGAGCTTGAAAAATAAGTACACTTCAATCAATGATGGATTATAGTAAAAATTCTAAGAAAAGCTTGAAGAGTGGATATAGGTGCGGGTTGCACTGAACCACTATAAATCATGGTGTTTTTGTGTTTGTGCTTTTCTCTTCTATCCCTTTGCATACTTTGCATGCTTAAAATTTTTACTTTACTTTCATAATTTGATTTTGTTATCTTAATTCCACTGCTTATATTGCATATATTTCATCACATCACTTTGGTTAAAATCAAAGCACATACTTATTTAGAAAGTAAATTTGGTTAAAATTTTATAAGAATCCAATTCACCCTCCCCCCTCTTAGGTTGCTACCTCTGGATAACAATTGGTATTATAGCAGGTGCTCTGTTATTGATTTTTGACCTAACCATCAAGGGTAAAAGATCTTGGCAACCCAAATGAAATCCTTTTTGAATGAAGGCCATTCTATTGATCGTCCTCTACTGTTAAATGAATTAAATTACATACATTAGAAAATTAGAATGAAAATTTTTATACAATCACATGACTATAATCTATAAAAAATTATTGTCAATGGCCCTCACATGCAAAATAATCATTTATTGATGAAGAATCAATGCATCTAAATGCTAAGGCTTTAAATATACTTTATTATTCATTAGATATAAATGAGTTTAATCTAATTTCTTCTTGCATTTTAGCAAAACAAGTTTGGAAGAAATTAAAAATTATTTTTGAGAGAGCAAAACAAGAAGAAATATCAAGCTCCAAGAAGACAAGAAAGCTCATCCTAACCTTTGCCTCATAGCTCATGAGGATGAAAAGAAGAAAAAGAAGAAGAGAAAACAGAAGAAAAAGAAAGCATTAATTAAGGGGGAGAAAAGTGAAGAAAAGAAAAATAAAAAAGAGGAAACAAGAACTACAAATTCTTGCCTCATGGCCAATGATGATGAGGTAAACATTAATGACTCTTCTGATTTTACTTTTGATGAGTTATTTAAAGAATTTAATGATTTAATGGATGAATATAAAAAATTAAGACTAAAAAAAAAGAACTTAAAAAGTCTAATATTTTTTTGGTTAAAGAGAAAAATAAAATTTTGAGTGAAAAAGAAGATGTTTTGAAAGACACAAAAAATATGGTCAAAGAAAAGAAATATTTTTTGGAATAAATTAAAATTCTAACTAAGGAAAAGGAGAATATTGTTGAATCTAAAAAATTCTTAGTTAAAGAAAAAGGAATCCTTTCAAAATCTAAAAGCTCTTTAGTTAAAGAAAATATTGAACTGAAAAAGGAATATGAGGTTTTGAAATTCTCCTTAGAAGAAAAAGAAAATCTTTTAGAAGAAAAGGAATCTCATATGGAAGAAAATGATAAATTGAGAAAAGAGATTGAAAACTTGAAGTCCATGCTTGAAAAATTTTCTGTTGGATCTTAAAAGCTTCAAGCAATTTTGAATAATCAAATGGTTGTTTTCAATAAAGTTGAAATTGCATATAATCCTTTAAGAAAATAAAAATTTATCAGAAACATGTTTTGCAAAGCTTCATTTAGAAATAATTCATTTACATGTCTCAAATATAACAAAGTAGGCCATAAAATTTTTGAATGTAATATTAAGAAAATTGGTCATACTTTAGTTAAACAAATTTGAGTTCCAAAAGAAACCATGTGCTCTAACATCCATGGACTCAAGATGACTTGGGTACCAAAATCTAGTAAATAATTTTGCAGGTACACCAAGGATCCAATAGAATGAAAAGAGAAAATTTTTTTGATGGATGCCTTAAAAATGAAAATGGATGGATGATGCTTTTGGATAAAATCTAAACTTTTCTCATATCATACCATCAATATTTGTTTGATTAAATCTATTGATTCTAATAATCTATTTATGTAGTTTCATATCATATTTACTTGCTTGAAATACTCTCTATATTTCGATGAGATTAGAATGATTGATTGATTTTTATGCTTGAAATAATTTGAATACTTTGATTTTTAAATCAACATGCTCTCTTCTATATATCATGCTATGGATGAAATGGTTTTATCTTAAAATTTAGCATGATATCTTAAGCCTTCCCATATCAATTTTATAATTGATGAATTTAATTTTAAAAATAGTTAATTGATGTGAATATTTTAATTGCTAAACCTACAAGAAAAAATATTTTTTTTGGCATTCCCTATAAGAAGCTAAATTATCAAAATTCTTCTAAAAATTTAAAACTTCCTAGTTGATCTGAACAAATAAAGCCTTCATCCAGTTTTCTCTGATTTGATCTTATTTAAATTGATAATTGAAACCCTCCAATTGATTATTTTTTATGATCCTCTAAATTTTTTTGAATATCTCTCTTGATCATCAATTTGATTGACTCTTTGATCTTAAAAGAAAATATATTGATGAACATTCTTATTTTATTTTAATTAATTAATTTTTAAAATTAAATTTAAAAAATAATCTTCTTGAATCTTTTGAAGTTGATATCTAATAAGATATTTCAAGGAAGTTATCATTTATCTTCAAAGCTAAATTTTTAAAGAGGACTTCAATTTTAGGTGATTGGTATCAAACATTTTGCTATTTGCCATGTATTTGATTAATTTATCTTTTGACAAAAAAGAGAAAAATATTTTTATTTCAAATCTGATTTTGCTCAGCTATATGTTTGATATGATATCATTTGAAATAAATTTAAAAATACATACCTTTTCTGTATCTAATTGCTTGATATTTCTTAAGAAATGGAAGAGATGATCTTTTTAAAGAATAACAAAAAATTTCTTTATGATTTGCCTTGACTAATTTGCTAATATCAATTCAAATTGATTTATCATTCAAAATTCTTAAATTATTTGATTTGAATCAATTCATCTTTATCAATTCAAAACTAAAATCATTGGTATCAAGCTGAATTTGCAAATTAATCTTTAAATGATATTGAACTGTTAAGAAAATCATAATTTGGTCTAAATTTTATTTTAATTGATATCAAGAAGTTTCTTTCTAAGATAATTTTCACTCTTGGTATCATTGGTATCATTCTTGCATTGAATTTTATTGTATTATTTTTTGGCAAAAGAATTGGATATGATGTCTTAAATTTATTTTATATCAATATACACTTAATATGATATCTCTTAAGATAAATTCAAAGAATCTCATACATTTTTTTGATCTTAATTGAGTGAATGTTTTATTTCACTCAATTGATGCTTGTACTTTTAAATTTTATTTAATTTTAAAATGACTTTGTTTGCTAAAGTAAGGAAGAGAAAATATTAAAGAAGAAATGATCAATTATTTGAAAAGGGCTTTGAAATTAAAAATATCTTTTAAATTTAGAAAATCTAAATTTAGTAGTTAAATTTATGTTTAATCTGCTTGATTTGAAAGAAAAAGAAAAAAGAAAATAAAAAGTAAATTTATCTAGCATTAATTATGAAAAATAAGGGGAGATATTATCTAGCTTTGATTGAAAATTCTAATTAGCTTATATTAAGATAAATGAACATTGATTTCATTATACTTTTGAGCCTTAATATGATGATTCTATTTGATCTATATGCTTTTGATTTGATTGTCAAATCATCTTTGAGAATAATTGATAAAAGAAGTTAAGACATATTTATCAAATAATGATTTAAACATACTTATAATTTGAAGCTCATTATTAAACTTGATTTCATGATCATTTTTGGCAAATGATTAGAGTTAAATTAAATTTTAAAAATATTTTCTTACTCCAAAGAATAATTTTAAACATAATTTTGAAACTCATTTAAGAATTCAAATTTATCCTAAATTTTTTATGTGCAGTGCAAAATCCTTATGAATAATTGATATTGAAGTAATTTTTACTCAAAGCAATGAATTTAAAAATATGATATCTTTTACTGATTCTATTATTTTACTTTGCTCGATACAT